>SNQJ01S0023330.1:45801-78405 GCA_010110895.2 Picea sitchensis | reverse complement strand
AATGGGAGGTCGATTATACCAATAATGTCTATGAATATGAAGCTTTAGTTTTAGGATTAGAAGCCACAAGAAAATTAAAAATCAAACATTTGATAGTTTATGGTGATGCAGAGCTCATTATAAAACAAATAAAACAACAATATCAATCTAAGTATTCGATATTGAGATAATATAAAAATTGTGCTTGGGATCTAATAGATAATTTATTCTCGTCTTTTAATATTCACTCTATTCTCAGAATGAAAAATGAGCAAGTTGATTCTTTAGACAAAGTTGTTGAGACTTTCATACCACCTAGTGTTTTGAAGCTAAAATATCATATTGAGATGAGACATAGACCTTCAATTCCAAACAATGTTCAACACTAGCAAGTGTTTAAAGATGATGAACAAATCAAACAGTTCTTGGAAATGGTTGATGAGTTTTCTGAGACCCACATAGATCAAGAAAATCAAAATGATTATGCTTGGATTATGCATGAAGGAGAGAACCTAGAGAAGTTCCAAGATAAAATTGCAAATCACTGCATGCTCTTACTTAAAAAAAATCAAATTCCCAAAGGTCTAATCCCTTTAGAAAGGTTGTTTGACCAGGATGATATACCTTTAAAGTCTACTTTGCGACCTCAACCTGAAAAGGTTAAATATTGTAATGTAAGAACTAATGAAAATCCCAAAATGGTCAAACTATCAAAATATCTCCCGGCACAAACAAAGAGTAAATGCGTTGAGTTACTTAAACAATATAGAGATTTTTTTGCGTGGTCTTATGTTGATTTAAAAACATATAATACTTCCTTTATTGAACACAAGATTCCCTTAAAACATTATATTAAGCCTTTTAGGAAAAATATTAGACAGATAAACCCAATTCTTCTGCCAGTAATAGAAAAGGAGGTTAAAAAAATCCTTAATGAAAAAGTCATTGTTCCCCTCAAATACTATGAATGGGTGTCCAATTTTTTCCTTGTTAGAAAAAATAACAACGAAATAAAACTATGTGTTGATTTGAGGAACTTAAATCGGTCTTCTCTTAAAGATAACTACCCACTCCCAAAAATGGGCCATGTTTTAGAGAAGGTAATCGGGGCTAACAAAATTTCTGTGATTGATGGTTTCTCAGGATATAATCAGATTTTTGTTCATGAAGATGATAGAGAAAAGACTACATTTACTACTCCATGGGGAACCTTTATGTATGATAAAATGTCTTTTGGTTTACTGAATGTAGGGGAAACTTTCCAGAGAGAAATGGATATCACGTTCGTCAGTGAGAGAGACAAGTTTGTTGTTAATTATCTAGATGATTTGACAAATTTTTCCAATTTTGATGCAGAACATTTGGTGCACCTCAGACAAGCTTTTGAAAAATGCAGAAAATTTGGTTTGTCTCTTAATCCCAAAAAATCACACTTTTCCATGCAAGAAGGAAAACTTTTAGGTCATATAGTTTCAAAAGATGGAATTAAGGTTGATCCTAAATGAGTTGAGGCTATTGACCTAATTAATATTCCTAGAAATAGAAAAGAGATTCAATCTTTTTTAGGAAAGATCAATTTTTTGAGGAGCTTTATTCCTAACTTTGCTAAAATAATCAAATTGATTACGGATATGCTAAAAAAGGACAACAAAGTAAAATGGGTTGTAGAAACCAAGGTATCTTTCGAGCGTGTTAAGAAAGCTATAAGAGAAACACCAGTATTGGTAAGTCCATACTATACAAAAGAATTATTAATATTCTCTTTTTCTTCTGAACATACTGTGGCAGCAGTGCTCCTTCAAAATAACGAAGAAGGATTCAAACAACCAATATCCTTTTTCAGCAAAAGCCTCAGGGATGCGGAGCTAAGATATGCCATTCTCGAAAAACAAGCTTATGTGATGGTGAAGGCTCTCAAGGCTTTAAGAACATATGTCTTGCACTCCAAAATAATTGCTTATGTACCAATAAATGCAATTAAAGATATCTTGGTTCAACCAGAAAATGATGGAAGAAGAGGTAGATGGTTGGCTAAAATTCAAGAGTTTTATTTAGAAGTGAAGCCAACCAAACTAGTGAAAGGTCAAGGTCTAGCAAGGTTGTTATCCGAATCAAATCTCAGAGTGCTTGGAATAAATATCTTCAAATCACATGATCCTCTTCTATATATAGAGGAAATTGATGGTCAAGCACCTATAATTTAGATTGAGGATAAGTTTTCCTCCTCTGCTTGGTACAGTGATATTGTTACATACCTCCTTACTCTTCAATGCCCAAATGGCATGACTCCTTCTAGAGAAAGAACTTTAAATATACATGCAATTAAGTATTGCATTGTTGGTGGCAAGCTATAATGGAAAGACCCTATGGGTATCCTATTATGTTTCCTGATAGAATCTGAGACAGAAGGTATCATCGGTGAATTTCATGAAGGAGTATGTGGAGGACATCATGCCTAGAGAGAAATAGCTTACAAAATTTTAAGGGCATGATATTATTGGCCAAAATTATTTACTAATGTAAATGAAAGGGTCAGAGCATGCAATTCATGTCAATTGTTCGCTAGTAAGCAAAAAGTTTCTCCCTTACCTTTAATTCCAGCAAAAGATGAAGCTCCTTTCCAAAAATGGGGAATAAACTTCATTGGAGAAATTCATCTGGAATCAAGTGCTCAACATAGATGGATTCTAACCACTACCGATTATTTTACAAAATGGGTTGAAGCCATTCCAACTCGGAATGCTACAGATTTGGTAGTAATAAGAGTTTTGGAAGAAAACATCCTAGCAAGATTTGGTTGTCCTAGAAAATGGTTACTGATATTGCTCAGGATTTAAAATCTATGGCAATGATCAATTTCTGTCAGAAATACAATATTAATTTATGGCATTCTACATCTTATTATCCTCATGTAAATGGGTTGGTTGAATAATATAACAAGAGTTTGATGGCTATAATCAAGAAAGTTTTGACAGAAAATAAAAAATCTTTGCATATTCACTTAAAGTACACCTTATGGGCAAACCGAATTGGCACCAAGAAATCTATAGGTGTGTCTCCTTTCCAATTAGTTTATGGTGTTGATGTTATCCTTCCTATTAATCTTGCTCTTCCTGTGATGAAAATCTGGCAGGATGTGAATGAAGAGCCAAATGATGTTACAAGAAGGATAAATCAAATCATCGAAGTTCAACAAAACAAAGTAGATGTCGATGATAAGATTCAAAAATACCGGGATAATATGAAATGCCTTTTTGATAAAAAAGATAAATATAGGCAGTTTCTTCCTGGAGATTTAGTTTTAAGATGGGAAGCTAGAAAGGAAGATGCAAGGAAACATGGAAAAATCGATCATCTTTTGTTCGGACCTTTCAAAATTGCAGCTGCTGAGGGAAAAAACTCATTCTCACTGGAAAATATCAATGGAGAGATTCTTGAGGCACCTATCAACGTGCTTTTTTCAAAACATTTCATGTAGTAGTTACATTTTATATTTCCATTGTATATATCAGATTGGATTGACATTGGCAATTTTTCTTTTCTTTTTATCTGAGTCATTTGATCATTTGTTGTAAATATTTTTAATAAATTTATGATTGCTTGACGTCATTAAAACGAAAAATAAAAACGTCTTTATCACATATCATCTCTATTTTACAGGTTTATCTGATATTTTATATTTCATTCCTTTTGCAAAATAGATCTTGTTGAACAAGAGATGAGGCTTAATAAAAACTTGACACTCATCTTTCAAGCATTTGATTTCTCTAAAAACGGGTGATAAATAAATAACTTGCCTTGCTGAAATGCCTTGGTATGAGTCCCTACTCTTATTATAGTTCAAATAAAATTTAAAAATCCTTTTCGAAATGAATGTGAAGGGAGTTTTTCTCAAAATAATACTATCACCTGACCTAAAAACAAAAATGTATAAAATTATAACTTGAAGTGTCCTACTGATAAATTCTAAAGCCATCTCCGAAATCAAAATAAAAATAATAATAAATGAACTCGAAATAAATCTGAATTTAAGACACAAACTCATGTAGGATTAGGATATTTTGTTTCAAACCCTATGAATCCTTGATTTAGTTATTTTTACCTATCCCCAAGTTCTTATCCACTTCAGATTTTATTTCTCCTTTCTTATTTTCTTTTAGTCTTTATAGAAAGAAAGAAACTTACCTTGAATCTGAAAACTTAAAAAACATATTTTCAAAAACAAGATTAGGCGAAAATCTTTATGTTCCTTTGATTTAAACTGAAAAAGTATGTCTAGGCTAATCCTGATAATTTCATCTTTGTTATTGAACTTTAAATTGACTAATTTGCTCAAGGTTGATCCCTGAAAGATTAAGATTCCCATAAAAAAATTGCCTATAGGAGGTGTATTGAAAATTGGAAGAAAGTTAGTTTCAGAGTATTCTTAAAATTGTTGATAGACTTTCTTTTCAAAAAATTTAAATAGATATCATCCCTTGTATGTTACATACTAATTGATTGCCCCCACTTCAAAATATTAAAATATAAGATAGATGGTGAAAGGAAATTCATAATTTGATTGCCCCCATCTTGTACAAAAGAGATTATGAAAGGAAATCCATATATTGATTGCCCTCATCTCGGTGAAATGAAAAAGTGTTAATTGAAGTGGTGAAAGGAAATTCAGTGGGAGAAGTAGATAATTTCACCGGGGTACTGAACATGTTCGCTGGAAATGAAGCAATATCTATGATACATGTAAGGTTGCCATACATATCTATATATTATACTCTGTTATCTAGTTCTCTTTCTAGTGATATTTACATCATGAACCAACTAGGGATTCCCTAAATAAATTGTTACATCTGCTTAACCTTGAAGCGAACAAAGTCGGTCGAAGACTGATATTTTAGTTAAAGTTATTTTGATTATCTTAAACAATTCTGAAATCAGTTTTAGGAAAAGGAAATTTTAAATAGTCTAACTTGAGATCAATCATTAAGTATGTTTTGAAGGTTTTTTGAGATTTGGTTAAGTTTGTTTTTCTATATATGATTGATTCTTAAATAAAAATAGAAGATCTTTTTCAAAAAGCAATAATGACTCCATTTACCAAATAAAGGCACTTGGTCTAGTTTTCTTTCACACTTCACAGGGAGCCACAATCCCCAGATGGAGCCTCTGTTAGAACACATATAATTTTAAGCTTTTGAGCTTTATATTTTCCCTCTTAGAAATAAACATTTTACCCCAAAAAACAAAAAACTTAGAAAGCGACCTTTTAAAATTAAAATAAATCCATTGGTTTTTATTTATCAATAAGGTTGATTCTTGTTAAATGTAAAAGAGAAAACTGTTTTTGAATATCAATAAAGTGCAGACACAGATTCTAAGTTTTGTTCAATTTGAGTTATGTGTTTCCTCTATCTTTCCATTTATCTAGATTTCTTTCTGTAGTTCTTGAAGAGTGAATGATTACAAATTAGTACTACATCTACTATGATCATAATATATCAGTGGGTCATTCAGTAACAACATTTCCTTTGTTATTACTATGAGTAAAACAAGACCTGTGATCTATGTGAATTACTACATTTTTATCTCATGTTCAAGGGTGCTTCTTCTACTTTTCTTCTATTGCAAACAAGGTGAGACTTATCTGTAGTTGATACCTAACTTTGTTTTAACATTTTTGTAAATATTTCTACATCATTTGACATTATAATTGTGAGTTAGATAATGAGATACATCCTCTGTACTATCTTATCATTAATTTCATTTAAATATTATTTATCAGAAAATTGAAGGCAGAAAAAAGAACTCACAAAAACACTTCATTTAAAACCTTTGATGCCTGACATTATTATTTGAGCCTTAGAATCGATCTCAGGAACAACACTGGGGATGCTATGATTTGGTTTCAGAGCTTAGTAAGAGTGTGTTATGGAGTAGCATGGCCCAGCCTGGAAGGCTGGGGATGTTACAAATTTGTATCAAAGCCCCAGTTTCCAACACTGAGCTTAGATGGGCCGAGAAAATTGAGGTGATTCACTTGCGTAGAATTGGGCAAAAGCCCCAAAATTTTATGTTGTTAAATTCATGGAAAATTGGAGGAAACTGACCAAAGTACTGAATTTTTCATAATTTAATACGTGTTCAGGCCAATTCATACCTGGAATGGGTTGAATTTGAAGCACAAGGAGTGAGCGGGAGACTTCTTTAAGTTTCAAACTCATATAAGAGAAATATATCTTTGTGAGAAGAAGAACCGACGAGATCTGTTCAGGAGGGGAATGAATCTATCATAGTCATCGGATCTAGAAAAGGAGTGCGGCAGTTAACCCCTCAAGTCATTTAGACTTCACTGCTTTGATAGTTTCTAAGTCTTGGATGAAAAGGAGGTAAAAGTCCCGAAGCTCTAAAGTCCCAAAGTGAATCTACGATGTAGATCATGGGGGAATAATGCTAGACCACTGGATTTGGCGAGGGATAGATATGGGTCATTGGATCTACGTGAAGGCGAGTTTGAGCCGTAGATCTCACGACATTTAAGAGGTTGGGCACTTCGAGAGGAACAAGCTCTTAAGTTGCATGGAAGAATATTTCCCGAAGTCCCGAACTCCAGAGTAAATCATGACCATCCATTGTCTGGGAGGAGTGGCTACAGATTATCAAATATTCGACATTCGGGAGATTTTTTGTATAGTGTGGATAAGTCTCTCGAAGCCCCAAAGTTCCCAAGCTCCAGAGAACATTGTTCGGGAGTTCATAATTTCGGCGTTCGGGTGTTTTGATGTATTCTGGTGTGAGATCCTCTGAATTCTCGAAGTCCCGGAGCATTGGAGTGATGCAGCGTAATGACGTCACCTAGAGTGACATGGACCTGTTCGAAAATTTGACATTCAAGAGAGTTTTTTTGTTATGTTGAGAAGGTTTTTGAAGCCCGATGCTCTGGAGCGTCAAAGTAGTAAAGATCCGGAGAGTGGGGGTTCAGGAGTTCACGAGTTCGGTGTTTAGAGAAAATGATGCATGGTGTAGGCAGAACCTCCAAATCCCAAAGTCTTGGAGCCTTGGAGTCCCAAAGCTCTGGATAAGTGCCTTTCAATTAAGTGCTTGGTCACAACCCATGGTCACATGAGATTGGGGGATGAAAGAAAAGGGTTAGTGCATGAAATGTTTTTTTATAGATAGAAAAGGGCTTAGAGAAGGATCTTGTGGGGTTTTTGGTTTGTATGGAACTGCGTTGGAGGAAAACTATAGGAGTCTATAAAATGAAAGAGAGGATTTAGCATTATTCCAAGATCTAACTTGGCTCTGAAGAAGAAGAACAATTGTACAAGGATTGGCCTCACAGAAAAGACAACTTGTTTTTTAAATATCCATAACTATCTGCTCAAGACTCATAATTGAGCAAGGTAGCAGTCGTTGGAAAGGTATTGAACACTAGAATATTACTTTTCACCTAGAAAATTGAGCTGAATAATAATTGTTTTTGGAAATTAGAATAAATAAGTAAGATGTATTATTGAACCAGAATGGTTCACAATTTCATGAAATTGTTGAATCAATTAGCCTAACATAGTATGTTGCCTGCATAGTTTTGGAGAGATATGGAAGATACACAAGGGGATTACAACTAGGAAGGTTCAATTAGAGGGATGGATGTCCATATAGGTATTGAAGGTGAAAACTCAATTGGACATGGAGAAGGAATTGAAGAAAGCTTGAACTTGGTAGAGACAATTAAAAAATTAAAAAAGGATGTCCAAAGCCATAAATATGATAATGAAAGGCTTATGAAAGACAAGGAGCAACATGAATTTAATGCAAATATTGAACATAATAGAAAATAAATTGGATAAGGAGAGTGGCTCAAGAAAATCAGGAAGTCATAGGTCTCCTGATGAGAAAAGAAGAACAAGGAGTGTTAGAAGACATCACCATCATTCCCCAAGACATTCCAATAGAAGAACACCCAGTAGCTCAACTTCATCCCTTGTCAGGAATCATAAGAAGAGGACTGGGGTGGATGAGCTATGGGGAGAAATGAACAAAATCAAACCTCTTACATTCGATGGTGAACACAAGAAGGATGAAGATGCAGAGACATGGTTGTTGGGCATGAGAAAGTATTTTCAATTACATAATTATTCTTCATACGAAGACGGAATAATTACTATCTACCAACTCAAAGGAAAAGCATCCATATGGTGGGATCAAATTTTGTAGGTGCAACACATTAAGGAGAAAAATGTTATTTGGAAGGAATTTAATAAGTATTTTGAAAATAAATACTTTACTAAGAGGTACTATGACAAGAAAATGAAATAGTTATTTGAACTCAAGCTTGGGAGTATGACCATTGATGAATATGAAAGAAGTCTTTTGGAGTTGTTAAAGTATGTTTCATTCATCAAGGATGAGATTGTTAAGATTCATAGGTATTTGAGTGGGATTCTACCATTCATCAGTGACAATATACAATATGGTGATCCCAAAACATTGGAGGAGACCATAAGGAGAGATAAATGCATATATGATTAGCATAAATCAAGGCCAAATTTCCAAAAATCTTGGGAAGAAAAGAAGAAATATAAGATGGAACAAGGGAAGAAGTTGAATAAGCCATCATTCTTCAGAAACAATCCTCAAGGATAACCATAGTTTAGATAACCCGAGACAATTGAGATAGGGGAGCAAAGGCCAAGGTAGCCACCTATTCAATGTCCAGGTTGTAAAGGAGATCATATGTATAGGGATTGTCCCTACGGAGAAGAAATTGTGAGGATTGTTCACAATGTACAACAAGATGAAACAATGGAGGACATGGGAAGAAGTGTAGCAAGGATCTATGCAGCCATGGACAACAACAAGTCGAGTTTCAGTCACATATGATTGAAGTAGAATGTATGATCAACAACCAAACCATTGTTATTTTAATTGATTAAGAAGCCAGTCATAGTTATATAGATCCTATAATAGTGGAAATATTTCATTTTCCAAGAAGAAATCATGGAAAATATTGGTTAGTTCAGCTGGCTACCAGAGCCAAAAGAAAGTTTAATGAGTTGGTAAAGTCATGTCCAATGGACATGAATGAGATGAACACCAGGAAATATATGAACATCTTTCCTTTAGGTTCCTATGACTGTCTAATTAGGATGGATTGGTTGGATCAATACCATGCAATACTGTACTATCATAACAAGGAATTTACTTTCTTGGATGGGGAAAGGAACCTAGGGACAATACAGGGAATTCCTAGGGAAATAACTGTCAAAGAAATCTCAACAATGCAGTTGAAGAAAAGTTATAGGAAAGGATGTCAATTATTTGCAGCTCATATGGAAGAGACATCTAGAGATAAGGTGTCAAATATTGAATATTATGTAGTCCTAAAAGAATTTGAGGATGTATTTAAAGAAATACCAGGATTACCCCCTAACATATATATTGATTTCTCCATAAATCTGATGCATGGAGTAGCTTTAGTATCCAAGACTCCCTTCGGAATGAGTACACAAGAATTGAAGGAGTTTAAAATGCAACTGGAAGAGCTTCCAAAGAAGGGTACATATGCCTAAGTGTGTCACCTTGGGGTGCCCCAATTTTATTTGTATAGAAGAAGGATGGAACCTTGATATTGTGCATGGACTTCAGACAGTTGAACAAGGTAACTGTGAAGAATAAGTACCCTTTTCCAAGGATAGATGATATCTTTGATCAATTGAAGAATGCAAAAATATTTTCCAAGGTTGACCTCAGGTCAAGTTATCATCAAGTAAGAATTAAAGAAGAAGACATCAACAATATTGCCTTCTGAAAAAATTATGGCCGTTATGAATTCACAGTGGTGTCATTTGTGTTATCAAATGCACTAGTTGTTTTTATGTGTTTAATGAATGGCATTTTCAGAGAATGCCTTGATATGTTTTTCATCATCTTCTTGGATGACATTTTTATATATTCCAAGTCAGACGAAGAGCATGAACAACACTTGAGGTTGGTACTACAAGTATTAAGGGATCATCAGTTGTATGCCAAATTGAGAAAATGATCATTTTACCAGAACCAAATCCATTATTTGGGACATATCATCTCAGAAGAAGGGATAGTAATGCATCTAGAAAAGATTGAGGCCATTAGAGGATGGTAAGCACCTAAGAATATGACATAGGTCATATCATTCATGGGCCTTGCAGGCTACTATCGAAGATTTATTGAAGGATTCTCAAGGATGTCACACCTGATCAGTTCCTTGCAAAATAAGGGAGTGAAGTTTTAGTGGACAACATAATGTAAAAATATATTCCATCACTTGAAGCAATTATTAACTAGTGTGCCAATACTAAAGATCGCAGATCCAAATGAAGACTACATTTTATGCCCTGATGCACGTAAAGAAGGACTCGCTGGAGTCCTCAATCAGAATGGATATGTTGTGTGTCATAAATCAAGGAATTTGAAAGAGCATGAAAGACACTATATTACTCATGATTTGGAGTTGGTAGCCATAGTGCATGCCTTGAATATGTGGAGGCACTACCTCATGGGAAAAAGGTTCGAGTTGAGGACAAACCATAATGGTTTGAATTGTTTATTTGGACAACCAACCTTAAATGCCAGACAAAGCATATGGATAGAATTTCTCAGTGAATATGACTTTGGTATAAAGCATATCAAACAAAAAGAGAATAAGGTAGTTGATGCACTTAGCAAGAAAGTGCATGAGTTGCATGCTACAAACATTTTCATGTACCAAATAGATTTGAAGGACAAAATCTTGGAGGCCACAAAGTCATTTTTGCAATACATGGAAATAATAATAAAATTACAACAAGGAAATTTGCAGCATAAAATCGATGATTACAAGCTGGGAGATGATGAAGTTCTTAGGTACAGAGGCAGAATTTATGTGCCAAATTCCTAGGAATTGAAAATTTTGATATTGAAAGAAATGCATAATGTACCTTATGCTGGAAACCTAGGGTATCAGAAAACTATTGTAGTTATCAAGAGCCAATATTATTGGCTAGGAATGAAGAAGGAAGTTGTTGAGTTTATTTCCAAATGTTTGGATTGTCAAAAGGTCAAGGTTGAGAATAGACACCCAGTTGGGTTTCTACAACCACTACCCATTCTTGAGTGGAACTGGGAAGTTGTAATAATGGATTTCATCACCAATTTTACCAAAACAAAGAAGAAGAATGATTCTATCATGGTAGTAGTGGACAATCTTACCAAAGCTACCCATTTCATTCCAGTGAATCTCACTCACAAGGAAACTAATGTTTTTTATATTTATATGAAGTAAATTTCTCGGTTGCATGGTATTCCCAAGACAATTGTGTCTGATAGAGATTCAAAATTTACCTCAAAATTATGGAAAGGATTATTTAAAGGTTTTGGAACAAATTTGAATTTCAACACAACTTATCATCCAAAATCTTATGGGTAAACAAAGAGGGTGAATCAAGTGATCGAGGATATGTTGAGGATGTATGTGATGGATAAAAAAACAAAATCGGAATACTACCTACACTTGGTAAATTTGGCTTACAACAATGGGTACCAAGCATCTCTAAAGATGATCCCATTTGAGGCACTTTATGGAATAAAGTGCAAGACAACAGTAAGTTGGGACAACCCAACAAACATAACAGTGGTTGGGAGAGAATTGCTCAGGGAAATGGAAGAGCAAATGTTGAAAATTAAACAGAATTTGAAGGCTTCTGAAGACATGAAGAAAATCTATGCTGATAAGGGCATAACTCATAGGGAGTTTAAAGTGGGTGATCATGTATTCTTGAAAGTGAAAGCCAACAAAAATTCCTTGAAGTTGGGAAAATGTTCAAAGTTGGCAGCTCATTTTTGTGGGCCATTTGAAATCCTAGAGAGGATTGGGCCTATGGCATATACGCTTGCATTGTCTACATCCATGTCTATTCATAATCTATTCGACATATCATTGCTCAAAAAGTATATACCTGATGCTAATCATGTTATTGATTGGAATGTGATTCAGGTGGAGCAAGAAGGCGCTTTTTAGGTGCATCTGGTGTGCATTTTGGACCGAAAGATCAAACAACTCTGAAATCGATCCATAAAGCTAGTAAAGGTCTAATGGACCTGGTACGGTCCTGATGATGCAACTTGGGAGTACGAGGATATTATGCGAGAAGAATACCCACATCTTTTTTGGGTTTTTGAACTTTTGGTTGTATATATATATATATATATATATATATATATAATGTACTGAGGACAATGCATAAAATAAGGAGAGGGGGATGTAACACCCCAAGACTAAGCCCCAATTGTAAATGTGAATATGTTTTATAGTCTAGTGAGACAATTTATTATAAGTTAGCAGGCTTATGTGATGATTAGGTCGGAGAGCCTAGATGCTAAAAGGCCAGTGAGCCTATTTTTGTATATGTAGACACTCATATCATTAATATAATACATCACTGCATGTAGACCAACCACGATAAAAGAGTATGGGGGACTAAACTGCAATAGGAAGGGAAGGGGAGAGCTATGAGACTAGGAAAAATGGCTAAGCTTGAGGGATTAACTCCAAGAGAATATTATATTATTATTTCCTAAATACTATGTTGATGATAATTATTTTATCATAAGTCTCGTGGAAAAGAGAATGAATTACAAATGGGGAGAAATGAGCTCCTTGATATCCATGTGTCATCAAGGGTGCATGCATATTTATGTGGATGATTTTCCCATTCATGAGGGCATTCTTCCCACTCACAGAGTGATTCATGCACTTATCCATTCTCTCCATCATTGAACCTCGACATCATTCATGTACCTCTGGAGCCTGCATGCACTGATGCAGCTACCCTGTACTTATTGTTATCATTAGTAAACTGTATCCCTCCTGGGAGGCACAATGCACCCGTACCTACACGAGTCAGTGTTGTACCTTTCTGTTATGATTTGCACCTATACCAAACTCGAAGGTTTTTTTTGTTGACCATCACTTGTACCTTTCCTATTATGTGCAACTCCATGTTCCTTACCTGAGCGCGAATGCTTCCACCACCTATTCCATATTCTTTTTTATGTTGTTTCCTTCACCTGAGTTGGTACCTAGTTGACTAGAGCGATGTATTGAAGAAGTGGGTTGTCATGCCCGTGGGATTGAAGAGGTAGGTTGGCAGGTCTGTGAGCAACTCTCTCTAGGTGAGAGAACTATTGGGAATTGAATTCGTGAAGGAGCCCAACTGCAGTTACAGTTCTCTGAGACTTCTTGTCCGGCCTGTTGTTGAAGCCCTGGAAGGGAAGTGGGGAAACCGAAGGAATATTGAGCAGAGAAGGGGCACACTTCCTAGGGTGGGATAGTCATGTGGGAAATGAGAGATTATAGGCTAGTAGTTTGAGTTGGCTACTGGGACGAAATACTTCATGTTGTTTGTATTGTCTCAGCCTAGCTAGGAATCCCTTTACTTGGGTGGAGTTTAGTCATGGCTCGGGGGTGACCCACTATTGCGAGCTTTGAGTAGCGTGGTCTAAGGATGGGAGGTTCATGGAAGGTATGCACATAGTTGGTGGTCTTATATAAAAATATATCTATCAATTATGTGTCCAATTGCATGTTGTGTATTTGTACATGTCTTTATAATTATGATTATTGTTTGTGTATGTTGTATGTATAGGCTTACTTTCATTTCCGCATGATTCTATGTATTAGAAGAATGTATTTTTCTGTATTAAATTTGTATAAATATATACAATAGAAATGAAGAATTTTTACGTGGCATAGCCCAATGGCCTAAAGCTGTGGATGCTACAATTTGGTTTTAGAGCTTAGTAAGAGTGTGTTATGGAGTAGCATGGCCAAGCCTGGAAGGCTAGGGATGTTACAACAACTCCTCAAATTCACCATCTCCAACTAGAAGGAGGCTCCAACCCCCTATTTTATAGGATCCAACCTGAAGGAAGCAATGACTCCTTAGATTCTCCATCTCCAACCCCCTAGTTTTATGAGCACCAACTCAAAGGAAGTTGCAACTCCCTGCAAGAACCAACCTGTTATCTTAAGACACCAGTATTTTTGTGCACCACCCAAACTCCTAAAAATATAAATAAGAGACTTAACCTATCACTGTTATTTTCACTGATATTGATACATCATCATCATTAAACCAGACTCAACCTATCATTGTTACTGTCATTGATATTGATACATTGTCATCATCAAACCAGACTCAACATGTCATTGTTACTGTCACTGATACCTATACATCATCATCATCAAAACTAGATCCACCCAAAATCAGACATCAACATCATCAAAATGGGTCCACACAGGTCCAAATATAAACCCCAACATCACTTCTTAAATCTGCATAGAAAGTTACTTAGAACTGTACCTCAAATCTACAAACTTGTAAGAGTCACTACAAGCTCAATTTTCCATTTCTGATTTTGAAACTTGAACCGCATATATTAGGATTTTTTCTCCTTATGATGCAACAATTGTAATTCAATTTGGACCTACCAAGCTTCATATATAACCTTTTTATCTCTAACATGTGTTTGGGACTAGTTTTTGGATTAGTCATAAACCCTAACTTTCAACAAGTATAACTCCATACTTGTAATGAATCAAGGTATGAAACTTGTACCCAATCTTCTTTGATATCTTCTCTGAAATTACTCCAAGATTTTCTCCATTAATCGTCCCTGAAAAATATTTATAGGAAAGTGGCAGACCTTCCAGAATTCTGGCCTATTATGGAGAGTGAACGTGCCACACCCTTAATATTTTATATCTAATTCTAAAACTCACACAAAACCTACTATGCACTGTACTCTTTCTAATTCAATTGTTCTCATAGAATTTGCATCGTCTATGAAGAAGTTATGATTGTTTTACCCGGAACACATGTTTGAGACTAGTTATAGGACTAGTAAAAAACCTTGTCTTCCACAGAGTGTATCTCCAAAATTAAAATGACCCAGAAGCTGATATTTGTACCACAGGTACCTTGATATGTATTCTCAAAAAAATCCAATTTTTTCTATTTGAATCATTCTAGAAAAACAATTATAGTGAAGATAGTAAGATGACCTTTAAAAAACATACCTTAGAACACCTCATCACAAGACTTCATCCTCCCTTGTAATTTCTCCCTTCTTCACTTCATCTTCCCTATTAAATTCACTGCTAATATTGTGCTAAGATATCACAATATTGAATGATGAAAGTGAGAGGTTCTTAATGTGTATTTATACCCTTTCAAGCACCTTTTTTACTTAACCTTGAGCCAAGTTGTAACTTCTTGTTTGTAGCAATTTTTAATCCTTAACTTGACTTTAGGGACAAATTATAACTTATTGACCTTAGATCCAGGGCTTCTTGACCATACTTTAGGGCTTCATCTTTAAGAGGGAATAACTCTTCAACTGTGAGGAACCATGTGGTGTGCCACCTATTTTTGGAGACAACTTGACGAGGACTATCAATCAATGGATGTTTTGCATACATTTGCAATGTACTTCATACTCTTTTTCTTCAATCAACTTTGGGCTTCATGACCACACCTATGGGGATTCTTAACCACTTAACCATATTTTTAGGGATTCTTGTAGACTTCTTCAAAGTTTCTTCATCTGAGAAACATGCTTAAAGATACACCATAAGGGGGCCACTTTGGATATTTTTTCAAATACATCCATCACTTCTAGAAGCTTCCAAACTTTCTTCAGGGCTTCTTCTAAGGTTGAAATCAATGACAACCAATTTTCCAACAAACTCCCCCTTTGGCATTGATGGAAACACTCATTCTCCCCCTCTGACCATTTCTCCCCTTGTCTTCATGCTTCTGAGTTTTCTCTCCCCCTTTGACATAAATGACAAAGGGTAACTTCCCCTAATAGTATACCTGATTTTGAAAATCTTGTTCCCCCTTTATTCTTTGCAAGATTTCATGTAGATCAATGTGGGGTTTCATGTATATGCTTCCTTTCCTATCTTCCGGGGATTCTTTCCCATTGGTACTTCTTTTTACTATAATCCACTGAAGTATATTAAAATCATTCATGTCAAGGTTCCTTCATCACTTGACTTCAATTCTTCATATCATGTCATGTCTTTACTGAGATGACATCAATGGCATAATCATTCAACAATATCCCCTTGACAATATAACTCCTCCTAATAGTTTATCTCCCTCTATCTTGTTGTTCCTCTCACAACTTGTCTTCCTATGACTAGCAGGCTCCACCTGTCAATATGATTCTTTTCTTAGTCATATTCTTTACTGAACATTCCTCTTGATGACAATGTCAATGATTATTTTTGCAATTCCTCTTGAGCTCATGATTTCATCCACTATAATGTATATTCTCTAGTTCATGTCAAGTATTGTCTTCTAGACCTACCAAATATTTCACGAATTCATCTCTATACATATGTCACAAAACTATTCATGACTTTGCTACTCAACTGCACATAATCCTGACCCATCTATCACTTTACTATTCTGAAGACTTCTCCAAATCTGCTACAACTGGTTTGCTTCTCAAGTTGAATCAAATATGTCCACTACTGTGCTATATCTTCAAATCAAACTCTATATGTTTGCAACAAGTACACATTCTCAAATGTGTAATGAATATATCCCTTCTTGAATACATGCTTGAAATCCTCATACTTGCATGTGGATGTGTTCTAAAAATTGTTCCTTAATCAACCAATATGTCATGATACATTCTTCATTTATGTCATCAAACCATTATGAATCTTCCTTCCCAAAATCTGCAACACTTCAAATTGTATGAAAGATAGTTCTCTAATATATAATAGTTGTTGCTTAGAATTTTCCATGTCAAGTATTGTCTTCTTGACCTATCCAATATCTCACGAATTCATCTATGTTCATATGTCACAAAATTTTCCATGAATTTTCTCCTCAACTACACACAATGTTGACCCATCTATCACTTTACTATTTTGAATATTTCCTCAACTCTGTTGCAACTGATCTGCTTCTCAAGTTGAATGAAATATGTCCACTGGTCTTCTCTATATTCAAATCAAATTCTACATGTCTACAACAAGTACAGATTCTCAAATCTGTAATGAATATATCCCTTCTTGAATACATGCTTGAAATCCTCTATACGATCAGTAATCCCTTACTCAAAAGTGTGCCAATGATATTCCTCATAACTATAAGCTAACCTCTTCATACCTCCATGGGGATGTGTTCTAAAAATTTCTCCTTAATCAACCAATCTTGCATGATACATTATACATTTCTACCATCAAACCATTCTAAATATGCCTTCCCAAAATCTCCAGCACTTCAAATTTTTTGAAAGATAGATCTCTAATCTATAATAGTTGTTACTTAGATAGATCTCTAATTTTTTGAAAGATAGATCTCTAATCTATAATAGTTGTTTGATACCTTGGAGTGAATGATCTTCTTTGTAATGTATTCCTTTTGAATTCATGCCTTTATTGATCATGGTATTCTCTTATGTTGTTTCCTTCAAAATGATTGAAGCTTCTTTGATTCCTAGAGATAGAAGGCCTTCTTGGAGATACACCTCTTCTACATTCATTCCTCTTTGACTCTTGTTGATCATGATCCCTTCCTTTGAGAATGTCTACATAATTCTTAGTATTTTCTTCATTATTCTTTTCTGGCAACCTGGAACACTTCTCTTCAACTTTCTTCTTCAATTATTCTTTCTTGTTGACTAAATTTTGCTTCAAGATTGTTTAAGTCCTCAAATAATTCGTTAAGATGGCTTGTCAAAATTTCTTCTCTCTTCTCTGTTTCCTTTCTTAGTGATACTATTTCGGCTTCCAAACATGGATTTTCTTCCAACTGATTTCTTAATATTTCTTCAATCACTTTGGCTTCTTCCAGTTGAACCTTTAGCTTGATCAATTATTCATGGAGGGACTTGTTTTTCTTCATTTCCCCTTTCACTCACTTAAGGCATTGATTAGTTCTTCTTCAAGATCTACTTCTCCTTCTTCATAATCATATTTGTCATTTTCAATTTATCTTCTCTGTCTCTCTAGAGCACACAAGTATTCACCTTCATGATCTTCCATACCATTTTCAATTTCTTCGTTTGGATATGTCTGACATGATGACTTTCTTTCTTCTCATTCTATCTCAACGTCTTCTTTATATATATCATCATGCATTGGTTCTGTGATAAGAGAATATATGTTAGAGTATATATTATGTAACTTATCCCAAGTTTCTTTGGTTGATGAGCATTCTCCCACTTTGAATTTTACTGAATCACGTAATCCATCCAGGATGGCATCCATTTCTATTTTTTTGTTCCTTTTTAATTCCTTCTTGATTACAATCTTCAGAGGTTTCTTTGAAGTGATGTATCCTATAATAACTGATTACCAGACATCATACCCCCGTGCCTCTAAAAATAGTTTCATTCTTGGACTCCATATCTCATAATTATGACCATCAAACATTGGTGTTCGATTATCTTTGTAATCCATGATCTAACTTCCAGTGTTGAGATTGATTCTGAAGGAACTGCTCTGATTCCAATTGTTGGAATATTCACTAATACTAAGAGGCGGGGTGAATCACTATTGAACACTTTTTACCATTTTTAATCACAACATGTAAACATTAACTTATCAACAATGTATAATTTATGATTACATTCATGATATCATAAACATATAACCAAAGATAATCAGTACACAAATTTTACATGGAAACCAAAATGGGAGAAAACCACAGAACATTTGTCAATATATATCTTGAAGATTACATTCACTAGAAGCACCAAATTCCAAAAAATTTCAGCACCAAATGGAAGGAGGCACCAACCCCCTGTGTATAGGATCCAACTTGAAGGAAGATACAACTCCCCTAATTCTTTAACTAGAAGGAGACTCCAAACCCCTAGTTTACAAGCTCCAACCTGAAGCAAGCAAAGAATCCCTAGATTCTCCAACTCCAACTGGAAGGAGGCTCCAACTCAAAGGAAGTTGCAACTCCTTGCAAGCACCAACCTGCTATTTAAAGACACCAATCTTCTTGTGCACCACCCAACGTCCTAGAAATATAAATAAGAGACTTAACATGTCATTGTTACTATCACTGATACAAATACATCATCATCATCAAACCAAACTCAACCTGCCACTATTACTATCATTGATACTGATACATCATCATCATCAAACCAGATTGAACATGTCATTATTATTGTCACTGATATCGATACATCATCATCATCAAAACCAAATCCACCATGACTTATACATCAACATCATCAAATTGGGTCCACATATAAATCGTAGTTCCACATGGGTCTACATATAAAGCGCAAGATCACTTCTTAAATATGCATACAAAGATGCTCAGAACTATACCTCAAATATGAAAACTTGTAAGATTCACTACAAGCTCAATTTTTCATTTTTTATTCTGAAACTTGGAACTAGGATATTAGGATATGTTCTCCTTTTGATGTAACAAGTGGAATTCAATTTGTACCTACCAAGCTTTAGATATAACTATTTTATCTCGAACACATGTTTGGGACTAGTTTTTGGATTAGTCACAAACCCTAACTTTCAACAAGTATAAATTTGTACCTGTAATGCATCAAGGTCTGAAACTTGTACCCAATATGCTTTGATATCTTTGTTGAAATTACTCAAATTTTTCTCCTTGAATCGTCCGTGAAAAAGAGTTATAGTGAAAATGGAATACCTTTCAAAATTGTAGCATATTTTGGAGAGAAAACTTGTACAACATTCCACGTGCTTAATATTTGATATTTGATTCTAAAACTCACATAAAAAATACTATGGACTGTACTCTTTCCAATGAAATTGGTCTCGCAGAATTTGTATCCTCTATGAAATAGTTATGAATATTTTACCCATAATAGTTGTTTCAGACTAGTTATAGGACTAGTCAAAAACCCTATCTTCCACAGAGTGTATCTCCAAAATTACAATGAAACAAAAGATGAAATTTGTGCCAAAGGTACGTTGATATGTCTTCTCAATAGCCTCCAAGTTTCTCTATCTGAATCATTTTAGAAAAACATTTATAGTGAAAATGGTAAGATGACCTTTAAAAAACATACCTAGAACACCTCATCACAAGACTTCATCTTCCCTTGTAATTTATCCCTTCTTCACTTCATCCTCCCTCTGAAATTTGTTTTCAAGATTGTGCTAAGAGATCACAAGATTGAATGATGAAAATGAGAGGTTCTTAATGTGTATTTATACCCTTCCAAACACCTTATTTACTGGACCTTGAGCCGACTTGTAACTTCTTGTTTGCAACAACCTTTTCTCCTTTACTTGACTTTAGGGACAACTTATAACTTCTTGACCTTAGATTCGTGGATTATTGACCATACTCTGGGGTTTCATATTTAAGAGGGATTAACTCCTCAACCGTGAGAAACCACATGGTGTGTCACCTACCATTGGAGACAGTTTGATTAGGACTATCAATCAATGGATGTTTTGCATGCATTTGCAATGTTATTGATACTCTTTTTCCTCAATCAACTTTGGGCTTCATGACCACACCTCTAGGGAATCTTAACCACTTAACCATATTTCTAGGGCTTCTTGTAGACTTCATAAAAGCTTCTTCCCATGAGGGCCATGCTTAAAGCTACGCCATAAGGGGACCACTTTGGAGATTTCTTCAAATACACCCATCACTTCTAGAAGCTTCCAAACTTGCTTCCAAGCTTCTTCTAGTGTTGACATCAATGACAACCAATTTTCCAACATAGTTTACCTACACGTTTTTATCTCTAACAAAAGCTAGCCCTGAGGAATTCTCAATATTAACAGTTTCCATGATAGTACATCAAATATCCAAGGAATGAATTCTCAATTTTAGTTGACATTGTCTTCCCAAAATAATTCATAAAGGTACAATGTTTGAAGAGCAGAAAATCCCTTTCTTTAGATATAATTCTATTATTTATTGAAGTTCAATGTGACTCTTATCCTTCCACCTCCTCTTGTGACCTTTCATTTACCAATGTTTTCCCTTATCCTCTTTGTGGAGATGAGAGGACAAGATGGCAGTTACATTTCAAATTTGTCTCCAAGTGTTGGTGGGCTCTCATAGATTTCGGTCTCCTAGTGTTGGTGAGCCCTCATAGATTTTGGGCATAGCATACCCCACACACCACAAAGACTGGTCTGTACATGGGACCATCTTCGTTATCCAAGTTGGGCAGTCGATCATCATGGGGTTCATATATTTTCTTCATCCATTTGCATTATATTTTCTTTGTTGTTTCTCTATCACTATGGTGGTTGTTTTTACCGATGTTTTGTCGTCCTTCACTATAAATCACATTGCAGGGATGTTGAGTACAACTTCCTCTCAACATTGGTACCTAGCACCATATCAACATGCTACAAATATGTGACCTTATATTAACCTGGAAATAAACTATTAGACATAAGCATTTGAAACCATAGAACTAAAACATTAACTAAATGAGAGTTCGTATAAACTTCCCTTAACTCGATCGGTAGTTCCTCTGCTCACGGTTGAGGTGTTGTGTTGTTCAGAGTTGCTGGTGAGATAATAAATATCACTCTTGAAAAATTTAGAAATACAGTGAGGAATTTCTTAGATCACATAATTGTGAAGTTATATATCTCGAAAAGATCTTTCCAATGATATAAATAATGTGATCTTTCCAATAATATAAAGAACACACGAAACATACGTTCAAGTCAAAATTTATGGCCAAAATACGAATGCCACTTTGGTAGGGTTTTATACTTGTTATTAGATGACATTTCTTCTTCAGTTTTCCAAATCGCCAATAACTAGTATCTTTCCTGTGTTTTTCCTTGTTGTATGCCTATATCCTTTGAGGGAACAATGACAAGCCTAGATGCCCAACCTCTTGCTTTGCTAGAAAATGTATTTGCATTCAAACTTGGGCCAAAAATAGGGTTTCTCCTAAGGCCACTTCTGTTTGAAATACTCACATCACCAAACCCAATATCAAATCTGGTTGACCCTATTGATGATAATCAAGCCTCTCCTTTCAGATTCATTTTCTTCAATTTCGATATTATCAACTTTACTTACTTTCTGCTTCATAACATCTTCTATCTCACCTATCTTGATTTTCATTATTGGTTTGTGAAATCTTCCTTGGTGACTCTTCATCTTACAATAGTGTCTAATTTCATAACAATCACATTCTCATTATGCTCAAGTGTGATATCGAGTGCAAAGATTATCTCAAATTCCATTCTAGAGGTTATTTCTTCACCATATTTGTGGAAATATTCAATTACTAGTTTGGAGAGAGGTCTTAGAGGATCAATATCCTGGAGGATATTGCTTTGTTGATTGGTGATAGGCAGTAGATATACGGATTCCATGTGATAGTATTTAGAGAGAACAATTTTTGCCTTAGTATAAGTATGCTTCTTCTCATTTCCAACCATCTTAGGAGGAGAAAGTAGTAGTCCAACAATCCTGACCCTACTAATATTCACAAACTGCATGGAAACAAAGAATTCACCTGACTTACTGGTAATGGAGGATGCTAGGACTAATGAATTACCAAAATGTAGTTGGAAACACAAGCTTGAGGGAGATGGAGGTGTTGACATTAATATCATGAACTCCATCGGGTATACTGTGTTGAGTCCACCAAGCAAGGTATTGATTTTCTTATTATTCATAGCATGAAGAGTTAGAGAAATCTCACTCTATACATCTATAGGCATACATGTATTTATAGTCTTTCTATCATAGTTTCAAGAAACTGAATTCATTAATTAATTTACGGTTGTTTGTTTCAACAACAACCAGATTCTAGAAATCCATCCATATCGTTGCACAAGTTGTGGAAGAATCACGGTTGCCTAATCGACGAGTTGTTGTCATAGTTTAACATACTGAATACCAAGTTGTGAATGTCATCGGGCACACTGATAATGTTCATCTTGCATAATGATAATAATCCATCAATATTTACAACGCCATCAAGCTTTTTCCCCTCTTCATCCACTAAAACAAAACCTTGAAATGATAGTAGTAACTCTTTTCATAAACCCTAAACCAGAGGCTCTTTTACTAACTCAAAAGCATTCTCTGTCAAGCTCAGTTATACACTAGAATCTACATAACTTTTATGTCCATCTTGGTATTCCAACATGAGAGGTAAGAGTTTGTTACACAAAGATCGGACTTAAATTTGTTTCTTGCACAAACATGGACATGTCACCTTTTTGCATAGGTGTACCAGAGCGTTATTAACCTTGGTTGCAACAGTTAATGTTCTCTGATCATTCAGATGGATTTCTTGCGACTCCTTTCATTGAAGCATAGGCAAATGATTTAAGATGGAAACCATAAAACTGCATCTTTAATGTAATAATTAGTTGGCCGCGTTGATTTATAGAGAGACTGAGTTCATTGTTTTTTTATTTTTGTTGGTAAATGGAACAACGTCTGAGTGTGTTTCCCAATAGCTTTCCCATCAAATTCTCTCCATCATTTTTGCAAGATTTCGAATTCTCTGCATCTTTAATCTATTTAGATAAGAAAAATCAATTTACCATCGATTCCATCGAATTACAATTCAATAGTTGTGAATGATGTTGACATCTATCATCAACCATCCAGATAGGTTACATAAACTATTATCATTGGCCAACTTGGTGACATGGGCGATTTCTAAAGGAGTCTCGAGGAGGGTGACCAGAGCTCTTCATGTTAACTATTCCGGTTTGATTTAGAGATATTCTTCTTAAGTGTTCTGGTCTCATCGGAGAACTTTCCATTAACTTTACCCATGACTTTGGAGCAACTCAAATTAACTTCGTCGATAACTTCAGAGAAGTTCACACTAACTTTACTGATCAGAGGACTTCATTTTAATCTTTCCCAAGGCATCATTGCCATTTCTTTCATGTGTTCCCATCTCAGTGGAGATGTTTTCATTAACTTCGTCGATGATATCGATGAAATTGCTTGTAAGTTCTATGATTTGGAACTTCGTGCATTTTGGTACCTTGGAACTATTAAAAAAGTTCTCATTTTCATGGCATGCAATTTCAAAATTATTTAAATTTAAATTTAAATCTTTTTTGTTAAAATTAACTTATTTAAATTTAATTTAAATTAAGTTCTTTAAATCTAAATGAATGATTCCATAGCCCAAGTATTATTTCATATGATATTGTTATGTTCTTTAATGATCATGACAACCATTTAAAAATATTAAACTTCAAAAACCCTTTTTGAAGGAGGAGGAACAACTTACTTAAGTAGTTTTGTGTGGCAACTTGGAAGCAGAGCGAGGACACTTGACCGATCACCTTAGACCTTATGGAAATGACAATGGAGGGAAGTTTAAAATGCTTGTAATTTTCTTGTACGACCTTCGATTGGAGTATCACTTTTTGTATCTTGAAGAACATGGAGAGGCACTTCTGGTGAGCCAACTGATGATCTGGATTATTTTTGGCACAAAATGAGAGCGAAGATATAATAAAGAAATGCACAGAGATATCGTGGATATCCAATAATATAAAAAAAATGTATCAGAGATGCAACCATAAACACAAAGATACAGTAATACACGATTTCTATTAATGAAAGAAATGTACAGAGACTGTAAAAATACAGAGTAAAAGACTCGCTAGAATAGTCGCAGCTTATCGCTAAGAAGAGATGTGATGGCTACTCACATTCGAAAGAAGATAATTACAATGAGGCTCTAAAATCCTTTTTAAAATAAACAGGAATGTCAAAAACCCTAGACATCCAAAAACCTAACCCTAGGAGATGAAGCACCAAAAGTCATGTGGGCCCCATTTGGGTAAGTCGGTACATCAACTTCATGGGGTTGTAACTTTTCCATACGATCTCTATTTTAGGCGCATGATATCTCGTTGGAAAGGTATTATCGAGGGGATTCATTTTGGGGTATCAATTAGAGCCTTCGACTATCATTGAGAAGATCGATCCCAAAAAAACTTCATTTAAGCCCTCAAAATGGCCCTGGAAGTTAAAAATTGCTAAAAATAGTAAATTACCAAAATTGTCAGAAAACTGTTTTGAGCCAGTAGGAAAAGGTGGGTGGCCACCGATATCCACCTGGATCAATCCTCCCTCCTTAGGAAGCAATGGTATACATTGCGTTGAGTGCCCGAGGGGTAGGGAAAAGTGTTTGTTGGATCTGCATCTTGATGAACTGCTTGCCTTGTTGGAGAACTTCTGTTGCTTAGCTTCTTCAAGGTTGTCACGAATCTGTTGCTGGCAGAGTTGAATCTATTCAACCAGTCAGGCTACCTAAGATGACTGTGTTCAAAAGGAATATTTGTGTTTTTCTACAATCTTGTCGACCTCCTTCTGTTGGATAGAAGGTGCTTGGGTCGAGGTTGTAGTGGTTGCAGTATCCTTTTGTTCCCCTTTTGAACAGATTGTGAAGAAGATAAATTTTGTAGTATGAGATATTACCTTGCGGTACTGTTTAGGTGGAACAATAATCAGAACTACCTATGGTATTCTGTAGATATGACCCCCCAGAGAAATAATGACACCATGGGGTCGAGTCTCATAAACAACATGGTGTTTCCACATATATGGCTAGCCCAAGAGAACATCACAGACATCTAGTGGGGCAACATCACATAATACCTCATACTTGAAGGGATGGATGTCGTATGAAAATCGACACTGCTGGCTGACACGAAGATCTCGTCCCTGGCTAAGCCACCCGATGTTGTATGGTTGCGGGGGTGGTGTTATTGACAATCCCAACTGTTTGACTACCTCTGCTGAGATGAGGTTCTTCTGGCTTTTGTTGTCAACAATAAAATGCAGCAGGGTCCCCTACACCCACATCTGTGAATGAAAAAGGTGCTCCCCCTCTTCAGGATATATTGGTTCTTCTGGTTGAATTGTTGCAGTTACGATAATAGTAGTGGGGTCTGTGTCGATCATCTGTCTTTTAACAGTATTTTCAAAATCAGATTTTGAATCAGGGTTTGGCTCCTTCTCTTTGATCTCGACCACCAAGTACTGTTTTGAGCGAAATTTCTCGGTGTTTTTCCAGGAGCTTTTGTGGAAATCGCACCATTTTTCGGTGTCCTTCTTTGTCTTCCCATGACCCTTCTTTTCTTGTGGCTTGGACTAGTTTTTGGGAGACTATTTGTTAGGGCTGTCTTTATCATACTTTGGTTGTTGCATATTTTCAAACCCAAACTCCCGTTTGTTCTGGTGCTTAAATTTCTTCTCGATCTTAACAACATATCAATAAGTAGCACCGAGTTATGAGATATCTAGAAAATCCATTTCAGTTTGGATGTACCTGTGTAGAGCCCCATGGTATTTCAGAACCAAATTTTGTTCAGAGTCTTTGATACCCATCTTTGTGCGCAAGGTATGGAAGGTATTGGTCAACTCCAGAACTTCTTGGCCCCTCTCTTTCCATAGTGTGGTCCATCTCATGTACTGGTCCTCATAGTTTCCGACAAGGTAACATTGTTCTTTTACCGCATCCACAAAAATATCCCAAGTGGGCTCGGCCCAATATATTTCAAACTCTTCTGTGGAACTTTTCTCCCAGTAAGTTTCCCACCAATGTTTGACATGGGGGAGAGATTTAAGGGGTGTGAAGGTGATCTTTTCCCTTCGAAAAAATTATGAATAGAGAAATAACCTCCTAACAGATTTAACCATTTGTCTAGGGCATCCGCATCTATCTGACCTTCAAATATAGGGATATCAAAATTAACCTGTACCTTGAAAGGAGAGGTGCTTCCAAAGTGGTTGTTTGATGAAGATGCACCTGTTTCTATCGACAAGCGTTGAAGGATGTGGGAAAATTATCCATCATTTTGTCCCTCTGTCGCGTTAGAGCTTTCTTAAACAACAAATTGATATGATCGTCTGCTCCGTCGTTTTTCGTTTCTTCCGCCATGGAGGGTTTCTTGGGCATGCGAGATCGATTGTCGTCAAGAGAGACAAGCTCGAGACCCAACTTTCTATACTCAGACCTCGTCGGGGACATGCACTAAAAAACTGATCAAGAGAAGCTTGCTCTGATACCACTGATCCAGATTATTTTTGGCATGAAATGAGAGAAGAGATATAATAAATAAATGCACAGAGATATCATGGATATCCAATAATATAAAAAAAATGTATCAGAGATGCAACCATAAACACAGAGATACAGTAATACATGATTTCTATTAATTAAAGAAATGTACAAAGACTGTAAAAATACAAAGTGAAAGACTCACTAGAATGGTGGCAACTTATCTTTGAGAAGAGATGTGATGGCTACTCGCATTCACAATAAGATAATTACAATGAGGCTTTGAAGGCCTTTTTACAATAAACAGGAATGTAAAAAACCCTAGACATCCAAAAACCTAACCCTAGGAGATGAAGCACCAAAAGTCCTGTGGGCCCCGTTTGGGTAAGTCGGTACATCAACTTCCCAGGGTTCTAACTTTTGCATACGATCTCCCTTTTAGGTGCACAATAGCCTGTTGGAAAGGTATCTATGAGGAGATTCATTTTGGGGGCTCAATTAGAGATTTTAGCTATCATTGAGAGCCTTGTCCATACCATTCAAGCATTTATTTTGTATAACAACTGATGAGGCTGGTTCGGGCAAGAAACTCGAGGTGATTCATTTTGGCACTTCCGGGCATCGAATTTAGATTTCGTGAGTTGTGTTAGAATCATAATAGCGAAAATCATGTGATTGACTTGTTTCTAGGAATAAAAATTCACTTTGAAGAACGCCAAAATATTGTGCTCAAAGTCATTTTTTAATGAAATTTTGAGTCTCGTTTTGTTCGTTGCTTCACCTAAATTAAGTTTCATTTGATCCTGCATTATCTGTGATGTATAGGTTCTTTATTCATCCATTGAAGTTGAGGTGATGCATAATTAGCACGAAATTATAAATCTGCCAAAACAATGAACTGACGTTCAAAGCGGTGTAGGAGTTGGGAGGACCAAATTTCTTCCAAAGTGTGTTTTAGAGCCAATGCCGGACCAACAAGTGTTGTGGTTAACCTATTTGATTCTAGACAATACTTTCAAAATCATGGTTTAGTCATAGAACTAAGAGACACAAAGTAAAGAAGTTTTTATAGTATGCATGATGAAAGTTGTTGGCAACATAAGCAAATTTGACTACAGTTGCGACATGAAGTAGGTTAGGCATGTTAAGTATCAATGATAAAATATACATTTCGGCATAGAAATCTTAGTGATAATAAATGATAGGAGATCGACTGATGACGTGAAAAGAAGGAACCAAGATGGAGGAGGATAGGATAGGTCTCTAAATGAAGGCATGTTTTGCTAACTGGGTCAGTGTCGGTGAGGGAAAGAAGATCATTTTCGATGCGCTCGGTGATGACGAGGGGTCAACATCCTTCTATTGGCGCATTAGCGACAGGATAGGGAAACTTCTCAATAGGTAGCGCATTGGTGAATGAGAGATGAACCTCATCGATGTGCAATGTATTGGGGAGAAAGGAAGGAGCGTTGTTGATATGCGAAGCACCAATGAAGATGAGAGGACTTTAGTTGGTGAAAGACATGCACGCGGCGAAGATAATCGCATGAACATTACCGATGTGTCAGCGTTGATTATGTGAACTTCGTTGGTGAACTTCATTGGTGAAAAAGACATGTGTCGGTGAGGTTTAGCAAAAGCGCATCAATTTATCATCCAATTTCGAACGAAGGTGGCCTATGTATCAATGAATAAATCATTGGCGCATGAGTGTGTAAGTGGAAGAAAGGATGTGTTCACTAGTGCACTATGTATCGATGAAGGAAGAGGGAACTCATTGAAGTGTGTATCGATGGGTCGAATTTATCTGAACAGAAACTAGAAATGGTAAAGTGGGAAGAGTGGGAGGAAAAATTAGGTGCATCCATTTGCATGAGAGAGAGAGAGAGAGAGAGAGAGAGAGGATTCCCGTAGGAAAATTTGAAGGGGGGGCCAATTTCTTGTCTTAAAGAGAAGATAAGAGAAGAAAGTTGGGATTTTGTTGTGCCCGTGCAACACTACATCTATTCAACGTGTGTGAGCATTGCAAGGACTCGAGGTTGTGATCTTGAATACATATGGTTTTGAGTTGAAAATCTGTGACAAGTTCACTCTTTTTTACATCTCATGGACATTGGACTTGTATTTGTATTCACTACCTGAATTCTGGCATAAGACTCTTCACACAGATTACAGGTTTGAATATTGGCCAATTGATCAATCCTATAATGAAATTTTCGATGTGCAATATCCATATCTTTAAGTGTCATTGGTATATGTTCCTCAATTTGAATTTATTTAATTGGGACTATCCTAGCAGTTTGAATTTCTTCATTTGGGACTATCTTAATATTTCCTGCATCATTTTTTCAATGAGAGTTAGACATTGAGCTCGGACATAGATATCATGTAAAGTTTTTTTTTTCATGGGATTATATTTTTCTTCAAGTTTTGCATATAGTTCTATGATTATATTGGATCAATTTTGTTTTCATTATTGACATGCTCTTTGTTGTCTAGAATTTTGTTTTCTCCATTCGTTTTGTTGATTAGTTGTCATTTTTGTGCCTAAATTTGTTGATATGCTCTTTGTCTTTTTACATTTCATTATCTCTATTATTGTTGTTGGTTAGTCATCATTTCTTGTGACTTTCTTTCTTGATATGCTCTTTGTCATTCATAAAAACAAATTCCCTATTCTTGGTGTTGGTCACTTGTAATTTGTTGAGACTTTCTTTGTTGATATGCTCTTTGTTGTTCACTTTTATTTTTTCTTTGATCTTCATTTTGTTCATCAATGATTTTTTCTAACTTCTCTCTTTGTTACCTAGCACATTCTCTTGTTTTTCTTCTTAAATCCTCAACATGTACATCATTTTTTTTTCTCATCATGAGAAAACATGATAGTAATTGAAACCATGTATCAAAGAGAGAAAACATTTAAATCAATGCAAGGGACACTAAAACCATTCACAAACAATAAGATAAACTTATTTATTTGTACATCATCATTTATAATCATGAGATGACATCTTAATTTGAATTACTATATATAGTTGAAACCCTATATCAAAGAAATGACATCATGCACAAAACATTGAAATGTAAGTAGTGTATTGAAATAAGTTCAAGAAACATTGAAACAGTATTCAAAATAAGTTCAAGAAACATTGAAACCAATTACAAACACTAAGATATATTTATTTCTTTCTACATCATCATCTATAATCATGAGATGACATTTTAATATGAATTATTTTATATAATTGAAACTCTATATCAAAGAAATGACATCGTGCACAAAACATTGAAATGTAAACAAAATGTAAACAATGTATTGAAATAAGTTGAAAAAATAATAAAACCAATGAACTTACAATGATTTCAATCAATGCAACAGACACTCAAATCAATGCATAAATATATGGAAATCTATCTAATTTAAACATAAATAAACAATGGGCAATACCTGTCGCTATTAGAGTTAAGAATAAAAATTAAATAAAACACATACACTATCACAAGAATTGAAGAGATTTTAACCAAATTTGCCTTGGTTCACTGAGTCATATTCAACCCAATCCATTTGAGTCTCGCATATTTTGATTTTTACACCGAAGGTGTTATTTAAGGGGAGGTTCTTTTGGAGGCTTCGTCATCTGTCCGACGCCTATAATAACTTGCCACATGTTCATTAACCATCGACCAATCTACTTCCTCCACGTACTTGTCCTTATCTTCTCCTTGATCGACTTCATCGACTCTAATGCCACGACTCCGAGGTTCCTTCTTCATCGTCGTTTGTCCAATAAGAAATTTCAATTTGTTCATCAACCATTAGATCTATTGTCCACATGTCTTCTCTACCGACCCAACTCTTATGTTTTCTCCACTGATTCCAATCTCCCATGTGTATTCTCCACTTACGGAACTACACTTATATGCTCCACCGACTCCAACCTCCCAGGCAAGTGAAATCTTAGCTTATCTTCCTTGTTCATCGATCACCCTAAATCAAAAAATTGGACTCCCAATGGAGATTGCAAGGCAGATTTATGAGAAGAGATAAAAATGAGGAATTTAGCTAAATCATCCACTGGACATTACAAGGCAGATATAAGAAAAGAGATAAATTTTAAATAACACAAAATGGACGAGGAGGAGACGAAGAGGATTTTGTGCCAATGGCGAGTCTTGGAAGGGGAACTTTTTATTTTATATTTCGAATTGGGAAGAAAATTAAGGTGTGTGACCTTCCATTTCACTTATAACATCCTCATGCTTCTGTGTTTGAGCTTCAATTTCAATATTCACAAACTCGTTAACCTCTAGAAACTCATAAACCTCCTGTAACTTCTCTATTTGAGCTTCAATTTCAATATTCCGAAACTCGTTCAATGGTTTCCCGCTTTGTTAAGTGGATTATCATTTTCTTGATGGCTCGATATTTTCCACCAATTCAACTCTTCTGCAATCGCGGTTTACTATTTAGATTCCTCTAATCTTTACGTACATGAAACACTGATTGCAAAGTGAATAAATAATGTGGAAATCATTTTTATATCGAATTGAATGCATGAAAATGAAATTATTATTATTATGGTTTATAAGTTACAAAGTTTATGTTTATTAAAATTGTTTAACATAGTGTGTTTATTAAAATTGCCTAACAATTAGACCTAGTGTTTTATGCTTCTTGTTATAAAATTAGTGTTATTCTTTAAATTAATAAACACAAAATTGATTTTGATATCTTTTAAAAATTAATATTTCTTTATAATATATCAATTTTTTATTATTCTAATTTTATTAGATCACTTTATATATTTTTCATTAAATTTAGTTATGATAGTAAATTTGATAATATTGATATTTCCAAATTCTAAACCCTTTACTATATAAAGAGATATAAAGAGATGCATACAGAGAAAATTTAAACTTATTTTCTTGTCTATATTATTCAATTTTTTTATTATTTATATTATTGAAAACTAAAAAATATTACAAATTAATGGAAATTTTTTTTATGAAAAAATTGTAGCTATGAAGAAAAATATTTCAAAAAGTCATAATCAATGAAAATGTTTAATGATAAAACCGAAAATTTGAGTCAATCAACATGCTTAATGTTCTTCCTTCATGTACACTTTATTGCCAATTGGCTAAACTATTTTTATCCAGGGATAAACATGACCATATTACTTTCAGTAATATTTTTATTAATACTAATTAATTTGTACATGATTATGTATAATATTAATTTGTACATATTTGTATAATGATATTTTATATAATGGTATAAAGATATTTAATATATGAGAATGTGGTCATTCAATTGAAGGTGAACTAGGTACACTATATTAATAAAGGCCCACTATGGTAGTTAGATGTAATAAATGTAAGAAGGCTATCTAGAAGACTCCTAGGAAATAGAGAGAGCTATATAAAGAAGTGTAAGCAATGTAATGAAACATAGTGAAGAATATTTTCATTGTAACAAGCAAGTATTGCTTGAGGAGTGCATTCCTTCCATAAGGAATAATATATGGTGTTACCCTACCTCAA
>SNQJ01S0023330.1:0-45751 GCA_010110895.2 Picea sitchensis | reverse complement strand
GTTGATATTGTGGGTTTATTTTTAGATTTATCTTCGGATCTATTCTGGTAATTAACAATTAGTATCATAGCACTTTCCTTGCCCAAAGAAGGAGAGAAAAATTTGGCTCTTTTTGCAAATTTTTTCTTGGGAAAAAAGAGGGTGGCACACTTCAAGTTCATATCTAAAACTTTCTCAGTAGAATTTGACCAAACAAATTGGATATTTGAATTCATCTCAGAAAAATACCTGATTTAAAAAAAAAAAAAAATCAATTGAAACGGAGTCTGGGAAGTAAATTTATGAGCATTTTAAATTCGGTCATTTTTCAAGGTTTTCCGAGAAAAACCCATTGATTTTCCATCGTAAGCTACTTTTAAACCCTAGATTTTGTTGCAGATTTATTTCAAGAATGATGCATTTTAATGGTAGAGATGATGGCCCTAGTATTGAAGAATATATCAAAAATATAAAGTCATCATGTGGCTTCCTTTGGCAAAATGGACTATGGATAAATTTAAGGGATGATGCTCCTAACTGTTGGTTTGAAGTTAAACCCAAAGATATTTTTTCACTTTCAGATAAAGAATATGAAAATTTATTTTTAGACAAGTGGTCTCGTTCAAGAGTAAGGATAAAGAATGCACCAATGGTTTATTTTCAAGTAGTAAATTTATATTACAGGTTCATGGTTGTATTCATAAGGAGAAGGTTATTGTTTCTATTAACCCTATTTGCATGCATAATTTTATCAATATTCAGTTGGTTAATATATTGCAAACTCCTGGAAAGAATATCCAAAGCACACAGGTTGAGTGTGAAAATGTAAAAATTTATAAAGATTTGAAGCTTGGTATGGATAAATATGTGTTGCATTCATATTTTTATGCTATGGATATGGATGAAGTGGATATTGTTTTGGGATATCCTTGGACATAATCAGTGGGTAACATTAATATTAATGTGCAAAAGAAGTTTTTGAAGTTGTGGTACAAGAAAAAGAAAATCACATTGCAGGATGTGTCTCTTGATAAGAAAGATGGGCCTGCAGAAGGAAACAAAGCAGTTATTGTTGAGTCTGAAGTTGAATCAGAGGTAGAGTCTACAGAAAGAGATGAAGGAAAACCATAGGAAGGACATAGTCACGAAGTTAAGGAGGTCATTGACTCAAAGACACAATTTGTTGCAGATTTGAAGAAAAAAGAAAAGATTCCTATAGTTGTTGTATATCGTCATCCACATCATATAGAGACACAACAATCATTGAGGCAAGGGCGTGACAATCAACACATTTATGAACCAACAGGGAACCAGGAAGGTGCATGGAGGACTCTTAGCACTACAACAAAAGATCAAGCTACAGAAACAATCCCAGGGCAACCCCAACATGATGCAAAGGAAAATCAGAGTGGAAAGGCAACAAATGGACATCATTTTCGACTTCCATTGGGATGGATGGATGGTCATACTTGGGACTAGTTGGATACATTGTTTAGTCAGTCATATTGTATGGTTTCAACTTTCTTCTCCTGTTTTGAGGATGAAACAAGTGATGGGGGATGGAATGTCGTATACCTAGGGAAGTAATATGTGGTACCTATGGAGGTACCCAATGGGAATGTGGTTATGTATTATTAGTGGAAGTCATTTAATATATGAGAATGTGGTCATTCAATGTAAGGTGGACTAGGTCCACTATATTAATAAACGCCCACTATGGTAGTTAGATGTAATAAATGTGAGAAGGCTCTCTAGAAGGTTCCTAGGAGATAGAGAGAGTTATATAAATAAGTGTAAGCAATGTAATGAAACATAGTGAAGAATATTGTCATTGTAACAAGCAAGTATATCTTGAGGAGTGCATTCCTTCTATAAGGAATAATATATGGTGTTACCCTACCTCAAGGGTTTTCTATATTTCTTGTGTTCAGTATTTGGTGAATGGTTTGTATTATTCTTGTTGATATTGTGGGTTTATTTTGAGATTTATCTTCATATCTATTCTCGTACTTAACACTACCAAGGAAAATAAACAAGCTCAAAGTTGAGAGAAATTATAAGTCACTTTGTGCTTTCTCGGCCGGGTTGAGAGGAAATGTAAGTCGCTCTGTGCTTTCTCATCATTGTGTCTTTGATTCTTCTACTCTACCTCAATTGCATACGAGATTGAACCTCGCACCACTACCTCAATTCCAAACGTCATAGAACCTCACACCTCCCATACAAGGAAATTGCTCAGTGTTGTCCCAATTTTTATGAGTAAATGGTGAAGTTTTTTGGGTTTTGACACTATTTTCCTTTTATTCAACTATATGTTATCGTTTACCATATATTATCTAAGAAAGACTCAAACAAAAATTAAAATGAATAGTTTTTAACATTTTCCATTTGCAAAAGTCCCTTCTAGTGGAAGTGTTTCATACTTCGTATTTACCTATTTTGCTTTGACTTTTTGTTATTTTACAATTTAAATATATTTTGTTATTTTAAATTTAATTGAGGGCTTTATAGTTGGAATTTATTATTTTAATTTAGCTTTTTGTTATTTTAAAATTTAAGTATATTTTATTATTTAAAAAAAAAAAATCTTAAAAAAATTGTTATTATTTATTAATTAATTTTATTAATATGCAAATTGAACTTACAGGAATGCGTATAAGTTACATTTACATCTAACTAATTTAGTTAATAAGTTAAATTAGTTAGACTATTTAAATGGAATGTGATTTGAAATTTATTATGTATTTAGTTTAAAATTAAGTAAGTGGAATTTGTTATCCTCATGTATTGAAATGTGTATTTAGAAGAAACTAGAGTAAATAGTGTGTACTTCCTTGTTCAGAGGCTATATTGTCACCTAGATAGAAAGGTTAAATATGGTTTCACCACCGGATGTTAAATATATTTTTCATTTATATTTTGATATCCAAACTATATCGAAGAGGGTTCGAACATTCTCATTGTGCTTCGCCTCCTAAACCAAACATGTTGTAAAAGTTATATAGTACATATTTAAGTTTGATTGATTTATTTTTCATAAAGACATGATAATTGTATATGTAAGAGTTATTCTTTTAGTGAAAGTTTCTTTCTGTTATGAAATAAGTTCCTCTTTCAAAAAATGAATATAGTGCAAGATTGAATTTTATTTAACCTTTCAGAAACATAAACATAAACATTTGTAGATGTCAAATTGCATAGTATTTTGAATTTCTTTTAAAATGGACCAATTATTGTAAGTGTCTTTCAAATTTGTTTAAATGGTCAAATGGTTCCCTGTGAAATAGAATACATCAATATCCACCTAATCCATTGTAATTTGGATAAGGTCCTTTTTGTTTAATGTTTCATAATTTTTAGATCTTTGCTATTTTTTGTTTTGGGATAATATGATATCTACGCTTATTTATACTTGAGCTAAACCATTGCCTCATTTTGTCCCATCCATAGATTTCTTAGCTTAGAAGAACAATATGGGTTTGTTATTCTAAAGGTGCAACAAGAAGGTGGATGAAGAAAAACCCAAAGAGCTTCCATCTTCAATTGTTTCAACCACACTATCTTCCCAACCATCTAGACATTAATCCATTAGCATTGTCATGGAGGTCACAAGGCCCAAAAAACATTTGTCTTTGAATTTGGATTAGTTGATAAGGTAGAGGATGAAATCACATTAGTTGAGTATTGTCCCAATAATCTCGATCAATGTGAATATCATTATAACTTCGAGCCTATGTTAAGCCTCATTGATAAGGATCGAGCCAAGGTGTTAGTTAGCTTTCATAAAGATCCATTGATTTTGATGTTAGTCGCGATTTGGTGTTACAAACATATATATTAAATTTTGGAGTAATATTCACATGTAACACAATTTCGTTAATTTAGTTAATTAATAAATATAAATTTTACAAAAATATATTAAATTTTTGAGTACAATATTTTTAATGAAAATTTAGCTATATAAATTTGAATCCATGCATATTTTCACATACAATTCACTTCAGTGTTTCGTTTCCCTACTATAAGAGTATGTTAGTTTAAGTTGGATAAAGTCAAATTATGATTTATTATATCATGAACCATTTATATCCTATATTCTTGGAGTTCAAATACATGGATTGTCAATTTCAGTGTAAGGGAAAAATTACAAAATCCAATTACTTAAAAAAACAATTAACAATTATAAAGAGCGTTAATTCACTTAAGCACGTAAAGTAAGGAAAAGAGCCACCCACATTTTGTTGAAAAGTCCAATTGATCTTTTGTGATCATGTCATTGTAAAATCAATATCTATAAATAAATTTTCAAGAAGTATGTATTTATTAAATAATTTGATTTATTCTTTTATTTTGAAGTAAATGCATGCAGTGATTTGACCGATAACCGGTGGAGCAACTGAGACCATGCATCTCACATACCAAAATGGATGGAGTAGGCGGCCTGGTTCTCTGCATTAGTCTCCTTATTCCCAGAAATGCCTCTGCCGTCTCCTGTCTCAAGCTATTTCAGCAGCAGCTGGATTTTCTGGGTCTCTCGCAAGACCTGGTGGAAATTTGTTTGGAGAATAGTGTGTCTGGGTTTGTATCGATCCCTTTCCTCTGCGCGGGCATACAAACCAAGCAGGACTGGATTCGCCCTCTCTTTTTCACGTGGAACGTCTCACTCCATCCCCCAAGAAGAAGAAGGAGAGTCACATTTGACGATCAGGCCCTCTTTTTTTCACGTGGAACGTCCCACTCCATCCGTCCCTTGCACGAGCTAAAGGGACGGTTGCCAAACATTTATTGCCACATGAAAATGCAAATAGGAGCCACTTAGACTCACATGGGACCGTAACTTGTCGGCATTAACTGTCACAGTGTGTGGGAATGGCAAGGTTTCTGGTAGGGAGCAATTCAGGCGGTTTTGCTGCTTTCACAAACGGGTATTTCAGAGGGAGCGAAAAACCACTTTGAATTTCAGGGTAGTTGTGGTATCAGTTTTGTATTATGCGGGTGGAGAGGAGCTTGAGTTGAGGGGCCGAGGTTTGCAAGTCAACGAGCCACTGCTGGTGGTGGTGGTTGGGTTGTGTTGTGTTGTGTTGGCGGTTTTGGAAGTTTTTGTTGTTGTATAGTTATTCTCGTGGTCCAAATGCTTGAAAGTGAAACAGTGAAACCTGGACAAACCTTTCAAGTTCAGAAGAATGTTTCTTTGCATAATATGGAATCTTTTTTCTTCCTACGATTTTCCCTGACACAACTGGGCTATTTTGAACTTGAGCTAGAGACCTTGCCCCGAAGTAAATCCTTGTACCTGGTACAAAATCCAATGAAGACAGGTAAGTGCTAAAAGAATTTTCAGAGAGCACACCATGTTTTACTCGTTATTTCCTTGACACTTCATTTTTATTAGTCGCGTGCTTTATTAACCATTCAATGAACATACATTAAATTTCAGGGTTCTTCGTGCTTACAAGAGAAATCCCTCGTTGGGTGAGCATTCATACCTCACCCTGTAAATCTATGATTTACAGCTACTTAGTTCCTTAAGCAGCAAGATCTAAAAGCCATGCTGGTTGATCCCGTCCTCTATTCAAAGTTGTTCAAAACCCTATGCACATAAAAGATGTATGGGATAAAATCCTTCCTAACAGTCGAGGCTATGAGTGAAAAAATCCTAAGCGCAAGGAGGTTGTGGGGAGCGCCTACATACACAAAGCTATTTTAATATGTATGAAACCACATCCTGACATTGGAGGATAGGCGGAAGCACTAGGGTCAAAGGGCTCAACTGGAGTATACCCTATCTGATGGGTTAATTAGGAAGACCACACCGAAGTCAGTAGTGCGGTACCAGGTCATTCAGGTACCAATCTCACTTGATCCATATGTTAGAAGCTCACCTCCTGGACTCAACCTTGTGCCATTCTGATTACCCTCAGAGAGTTATGGGCCTAGAATCTCATGGTTGGGGAAAAACGTAGATATAGGCGAATTAAATCATTGACTCCATATACCTGATTGATTGTCTGAAGCATAAATAGGTAGAACCAGCAATGACAGAGCTTGAACTAGAGAAATAGATGGATCAAGTAAACCGGTGCCTACGTATCAGTTGTGCAGAGTCCTTCTGTTCTTCTTCAACTTTCATGAAAGATTTTTTTTGTGTCAAAGTGATCATCCAAGGTTTAGGGTTCGAGCTTTGTCCTAATGATGGTAAGGATAACTATGCCCTTCCTCATGCTCCCCTTTGGGTCGCCACATTGTTAGTGAGTCCAATGCAGGCTTTTCTATTCCATATTGCCACAGGGGTTGCTACTCCGTATTGCCACTTTATTTCCATGGCTTTGTCTTATTGTGAGTTCATGTAGCAAATGAGCCATGTACATATGGCACTTGTGCTTCCACTCATCGTTTGTTTAACAAACCAAGTGTCAACATTCTAATTTTTTTAATTCTTTTTTCTCTTACCAATTTGGCTATTCGTAAAAATCATCACTTCTTGTGATGTTGCAGAACCATGGAAATTAGGATCTCAAGACTAACACTTGTGATGCAAGGAACCACTTGTCATGAACAATTGCACATTCAGGTCGCTCGTCCCCATGTTGTCAATTTCTTTTTATATATTTTTTAATATATGTTTCTATTTGATTATTCAAAAATAGGTTTCATGTGCGTAGATTCTTTAAATATATGATTGAATTTTCAATCTTCCAACATGGTTGCACACGATCAAGAGGTTGGAACCTTCTCCATGCAGGCCCAACTTCAGTGATAGAGGAAAGAATTGCATAAAACATCAGTAAAGAGTTTCATGTTGTCCAAATGCCCCAAAGCACTAGAAACGGAATACCCCAAAAATCCTTCAATTCTTTCGTGGAAAACCATACATGAAAACAATATTTTAAAGTAGGACTCCTCCACAAGGAGCGAAGATCACTCTCAACTTCAATTTCAATCCAAATTTGATTTGATAAGTATAGGAACAATGTAAGAATAGATGAGTATTGGTCTCATCGACTAACGACAGAATACTTCTGGTGGGCAGAATAATCTCGGTGGGAAAAAAACAAATAATCCAGCTCGCTCCTCAAACTCCTCAAAATCGATTGAAAAAGATGGTTAAGATGGACTATATTGCTAATTCTATTTTTATTCCGCTAAAAATTATTTCCAAAGATCCTTGAATGTTGAATCAACATAAGTAACAACAACATCTATGATATCGACTAGAAAAAGGCTAATTTATTGTGTTGAAAGGATTCTAAATATCCTAGACAGTTCATTAGTCCTTCAAAGCCAATGTCTATCAACCCAAGATTTTCCACGAGGATTATGGGCATGCTTTTGTTGGCTATCCTACTATTACCGCATAACAATAGAGACATCGCTATTATCACATCCCTATTACGACAGAGACATCGCTACTACTATAGCACTTGTTAAATATGGATGTGCTCAATCATAGCTGATGGAAGAACATTCCCTGAGATGCTTGTATTTGTCATCCTCCTTAATAATGGTGAGAATAAGTTTACCTATGTCAGAATACCATTCCCCTATGATGAAGATGATTTAAGGCTATAACATCCAATAAATACATCTTTTACTTATATTGCGAATAAATTCACCGAGATTTTAATTTTCTATCTATAACAGAATTAAAAAGTGCAACCAAAAACCTAGAAGCATACACAATTGTTACCAAAAACATACATGAAGTTATCTTCCCATTAGACTCTATCAGAATGCTACCTAGAAGTACCATGTGCTATTCACATTTAAGAACAAACATGCAATGCCTGCCCCAAAGTTCTTCTTGATGTTTACATTGAGAAATGTGTCTTCTCATATTTATGACCTAGGTGCTCCACAGAGATTCAGTCACCTCTCTTGGAGCATGCAAGGAATTCTATCAGCCAAGGAGAAGGAATCCTTTGATACATGAATTTAAAGGTTGTTTTCTTATGTGCCACACATTTTGGGCACTGTGACAAAGTCCTCCTTAGAGTCATTAAGACTCCAGAGAGTGATGCAATCTTTCTTAACTTCATGCACAAACGACATAAATGACAAAAGGATGATGGAAAGTTGCACTTCAAATCCATTTTTGTGTTAATTGTCATAGCTTGCCTCATTTTTCTACACCATTTTTTGTATCGATATGGATTCCCAACAAGAATACCAAACATGTGTCGACAGAAAATACCTTAGATAGTTAGGACACATTCCGGAAGTTTGACTCTCTCCAACCAATTACATAATCAATGATCACCATAAAAGGAAAGAACTTTTATAAAATGAAAAATAGATGGTGGAAGAAGTAATAAAGATAGTGTAAAAAGTTTACCTATGATTTAAGTTTGGAAAGAAAATGTCTTCCATCAAGATAAACTTGACAAACACAAAGGTACCAATGACTTATCTAAGACTATGTTGCAATCACAAAACAAGGGATATGCCAACACAAGAAAAAATATGATGAGAAGAGTTGCAGCGGATTAATAAGATCCAAATTTTAGTGAGGGACATAATCATTTTAATGGTAGTTCAATCAACCATCATAAGCAAGTGACCTTTCTATGGAATTTCTTTTCTTTTCAATTTGAATAATTTTGTGTCATTCTAAAGAATTTGAATTTTCGAGTTCCTTGGGTTGAGTCGACATCTACCAAGATTTATTGTGATTTACGCAAAAGAGAAGAGACAGCGAAATCAAATGAAGCATTATTGTAGAGACAAGAGAAAAGATAAATATGCATGAATGTGAACCATAGAAATTGAATGTTTAATTTGAAAAACAAATGTTTTTTTAAAGAATTTATCTTATTTTTTATAATTATACATTGTAATTGCTAAATGATGGGGAGATCAGTTACTGGTTCTAGTGAAAACAGAAACAAAACAACCAGTGATATGGAGCAAAGAGCCTAAAAGTTGTGTTTAAATTAATGTTCTTGAACTCGAAGGACGAGACCTGGGACATAACCACCCCTTAAAAGAACGCCTTTGGCATGATTATTTGTGATAAAATAAAATAAAATAAGTGATGGGTTGATGAAGAAAGAGACAACAATGATAAGTCAAAATTCAAGGGCAGCCATACAGAGCGTTTCCACCATTATGGTGGGGAAGGACACCACATCAAACTTTTCATGTCCCAAAAAAACATAGATGACATGGAAAGAAAAAGGGATTATTACATAGAATCAATTACATAGAAACAATTACTCACCAAAGAAGAAGGTGATCTACATTAGGGAGAGTGGGAGTGAACACAACAACAGATTAGTAGAAGGAAGATGAGTCAATAAAAAGCATATAGTGCAAAGAAGAAAACGGATGAGATTTGGGAATGCATTATAGGGAAGAAAAGGGGGAGCTGACAGAGATGGAACAAAAGGGGTGGCCATATCTGAGAATGATTTGAATACAAAATTAAGAATGATTCAAAACAAAATTTGAAAGGGGGTGAGACAAAGCCCTATGAAAGAATCCTTCCTACCTTAAATGCTTCTTATTCAACCATCAAACATACCTACAAAACTAAACAAGTATATATGCATTGTCTTTAGCATCAAAATATTTCTTAGTGTGAAATATGGGAAATATTCTAAAAAAAAACACCCCATGAGCTTGTTCCGTGAATTTTCCAAGATAAATAGGTAGGGGAGAAAAATCTATTAATGGTCCATGTGTACCTCGATGTGCAAGTTGAAGTAAATAAGAACAAAAACATTATTCGAATGTCGAAAAAATATGCAAAATATGACAGATTGCATGCACATTGGAAAACATCAATGTTTGAAATGTGTATCCAGATAAGGATTCACCTTTTCAACAAAATCCATGTAATGAAGAGCTCCATGTTTGGACTGTGTTCCACCACGAGGGAAATAAAGATATTTCCCTTATACCCTAAGCCAGTTTTGAGCTTTTTTCACAACTGCAAGTTTGATGTGAGGAACATCATTTTACCATATCTTCACAATAAATAAGAAACTAACAATCAATAATGTGTTCTAAGTCTATTTTACAAGTGATAATAGAGTTAAAATGGTACAAAGATCATTGAATTTATGTCAAGCAATGAAGGAAGAGAGAGGGAACCTTAGGTCTGCTTGTGGGCCATGTTATTCATTTCTTATATCCTTCATTAAAGGGAACAAGGCATGTAGGGGGATCTTGAGGACATGCCTTTCTCGATGATCATAATGTGTGTTATGAGGAAAATCTCCTTATGTCTAGGGTAAACCACAACAGACGGAAATGACTACAAAAAACAACTCTCTTCTCAAGAATGATATATAAAAAAATATGCTAGGAAGACAAGATAACATGCCTACCTCGTCCAGACATTCGATGAAGTCCACAATTGAGCACTTGACCCAAACCAATATACCTACAACTAGTCCTCAACAACCAAGAAAAGAAAGCATATGGTTATATTATATAATGTTATCACATTCAATAGCATAATCCATTAATAAACATGACAAGTACGCCCATGGAATAGTAATTCAAATATTTGCAAGATATCAATTGGACGGGAAAATAGTATTTATATTAATATATGATCAACAGAAGTGAAAATGTTACAGACTTCCGTGTCGGCATGGTTCAGAATCAAGAAACCAAATTCCTTCCAGCTAGGCCTCCACCACTTCAATCCTCCACCAAAGGAAATCTCATAAGAGAGAATCAATAAAGGAAGATATTGGGGGATGAACATTGTGTTCAGACTTAAAGGACAAAGGGATGCAGACTCAATATGAAGTAAATAATTCCTCTAGAGTAACTTTTCTCTCGAAGTTGAATTCTTTCTCCTCTTTCCATAGCTCGAAAATGGCCCATTTATAGCCGTAAAAATGGAACTAAAGGGCCGAGTCAGAATGTTTGCAGTATATGGAAGGATAAGGATCATAGATCTCTTCTCATGACATGGAAACCCGACATCAATTTTCATTTTTTGGAACAAATCTCGATGTACGCAGGTTGTATTGGAGCAGCCTACATATACGCATGTTGTATAGTAGGCAAGATGCGTACATGTGGAAAAATATTTATTTTTAGCTCTAGATTTTACAAACAGGGATGATAAGTTTGCACGGGGAAATGGAAAAAGGCCTTCTGTGTAAGATTGCATAGGGTGAAACAAATATTTCTATAAAATATGCCCCCTATTGTGTGAGGTCATAGGAGTATATGTGATGGCCAAAATACATTATAAACAACCCATAAGTGGAGTGGTAGGGGACCAACTAGACAGACTAGTTGCTCATTACATTCTGCACTGACTTTGCATACATGGCTGCCAATAAAATTACACTACAGATCCATGTGAAAATATACCAAACAAGTGTCTATGGCCATGAATAGGAAAATAAAAGTGTGGTTACATGCCAACAACTGTCATAGTCATGGACAAGGCTCAGTAGAACCAATCTCAAAACCAATCTGAATATATATGTATAAAATGGAGTACAATCTAATCTCCCATGATCACTGAAGTCATATAGGTACTGGTCCAATGAAAATAAGCAACATCTCAGGAAATTTGCGGCCACATAGTGATGTCTTCAAGTGTTCTACACAATTCACCAAGGGTGCAAGTCTACATCATGTTAATAAATGAGTTGAGGTCAAACATAATGAGACATTGTTTGATTACTGGTCATTGAGGTATATCGTTAACAAACGCGAGACAACCTACCGATAATGAAAGTAGGTATCAAGGCACCGAGTACATTCTTACAAGTGTGAATAAAGGAGTCAATGTCGAACACTTGAAGAATCCATTGATCAGGAGACATTGATGTATTCCCAACTGTAGATGGCGAGAGAGCCTACCACTGATGACTGCAAGCCTCAAGGTACTCATAAGACTCTAGGTCTCGTTTCCAGAATATATGGGTTGAAGTCGATGGAAGGAGACCCGTTGAAAGAATAGCATTGAGGCATCTCTCATCAGTCAGCATGAGTTACAAATACAGAGATTCATGATTTGGTGGAAATTGGAAGAAGAACATGTTCATGAACCAATGACCTTGTGCATCTTTAGTGTGTTCCAAGTGCAAGCGGTACATGAAAAAAACTCTCTGACTAGCATCCAATGATGAAAACTGCTAAAAAAGGTGAGGAAACCACCAATAAGGATAATGGCATCCAAGACACTACACGAATCCCAATGTGTGAATAGATGTCTTACTGTCGAACACAAGGGAAACCACCCAGTCAATGACCCATGATGAAGTGTCGATTGTTGGGTTCGAGGTTACCTACCAATGATGAAAGTAGGGCCAGGGTGCACGATATGACTACAGTAGCATGTGATTCTGAGAAAAACTAAGGGTATGGAAAACATTCAAGGTCAAGAGTTCTGAGAAGTGGCCGACACAGGTTGATAGAATTCCTTTGAAAAAGAGCATGAGACATATGGAGGACTCTGACAACATAGACCCAATGATGAAACCATGATATGCAAGAGGCATCAATGAAATTCTCTATAGAGGCTTGAAAGTCGGTAGAGAAGAATTTCTAACGAGCTCATCTTCCTAAGGCCATGCTAATCTAAAAATTATGATAAAAAATGGACTCAATACCTTTGTGATATGTTCAAAGGTGACACAACTGCTTCCAATACAAGATAATACTCCCTTCCCTCCCTTCTTTTTTTGTTTTTTCATAAAAAATGAATGTTATTATATAGAGGAGGAAACAAGTGTCGCAAGTAAGCAAAACTAGTTCCAACAATGGAACATGTCTATGCTCAATGCAAGGATATGCATGAAGGAGATGGACACTCGGGGGAATGTTCCCTCCTAGGTATAGGGTGTCAAATTGCGAAGGATATAAACAAGGCTTTGGTTGGTTGAGGATGCAAAAATTGTTGAGGCAAACAGTTTATAACACAAAGAGAGAACCGACTATAGGCTCAATACTACAAGCAAGGGTATGAGATGCAATCACAACTTAATGCCAAAAAATGTCATTTTTTATGCCTTTTAGTCTACTTGGTGTGAAAAGGGATAAACTTGTGCCAAATAGATGTCTTTTCAAATCCATTTTACGAGTGTGAAAGAGACAAGTTCACTCGACAATCTTTTCACTTTTTGATAACGAGTCGGTAAAGAGATTAACTAAGACTCATGACCTTTCAAGTCCAATTTAACGAGTGTGAAAGGGGCAAATCACTCGACAATCTTTTCACTTTTTGAAGGCGAGTTGGAAAAGAGATTAAATAGAACTCAATTGGGACTCCTCTAGGTATAAGGCAACATGTTTATGAGTGAGAAATGAGGCTCAGCATAAAGTCATGTACTAGCTTTGAGGGACTCCCGGTCCTATGGAAAAAATCTCTGCATAGGCACCAAATGAATCAGGGGATATAACTAGGGTGCCCATGTTTGATAAGTCTCTACCACTTGATAACGACACGACTTATAGCAGATGGAAGGTTCTGTGTTGCGACAAATGGGTTCGTACCTAAGGAAAAATATGACAGCTATAGGATGCTGCGAAAATGCATGATGGAATGGATACCCATCCTATATGTTGGGTAGTGAAAATACCTACCCGTGTTGACAAACGACCAACGTAATGTTGAAATACTCAATAATCTCTAGTTAAAACTGCCAAAACCAACTCAATCCACCTTTGTATTAGTCCATTAGGTGAAAAAATGACTCAAACCTATAGAAAGTGGGTAAAAATTGTTTATAAATAGTAACAAAACCAAAAATTACTATACCATTTTGATTTTTTACCCAAATAGTGCAAATTGGACCAAAATACCTCCGAGATTCAAACGGTGATTGTGGGAGTGTCAGGGAGAAAAATCAGAAACTGTCTAGACCAAGTAATTCCTTTTCTCTTCCTCTTCATTTCTAGTGGATTAAATTTTTAAATTAGGTTCCAAATTTTTAGTGATTGAGAGTGTAAAATGTGAAATTGGGTGTACGCAGGTTGTCTCCTATCGGGTCACCTATATGATGATTTATACACACCTATGCAAACTTTAGGGCGTGTATAGCCAACCCTATATGTGACTATATGTGAAGAATCCCACATACAGGCACACAAATAATGAATTTTAAGGATGCTAACTCAAATTTTGATTTGTCCTTGGTAGAATGGTTCTTGAATGGAGAGAAAGAGAGAACAAGGAAGTCGATGATGTTGTGGATCGAGATCCAGGGGCCCAAATGGCCTTGAAAATATGTGGCTTGTATAAATTTTGGGCACTCAAAGGAATGAGGGACCAGGTGAAGTTGCTCGAGATGCTTGTGAGTTACTGGGACGCTGAGAGTGAAAGCTTCAACCTTGATGGGAAACCATTGAGGATTGAAGTAGAGGATATCTACTTTTTGACTGGATTATCATGTCGAGGAGATGTTTTAAAACTCAAATCGCAGAGAGAAGGGAGAGGAATGAAAATAGAGGAGTACATTGACACCCACTATGTAGCAGGGACTCTGAAGGTCGGGAGTCAACTCCCTATCTGGGTGATAAACAATCTTAGCCTGAAGATTATTGTCCTTGTATTGACCAAGATCACAGGTTTGACCTCATTGCACTAGGCATTGAGGTTGCTCATGTTCTATGCAGTATAGTGTATGAGACCCATAGTATATGATTGGTGTAGCTCACTATTGACAAATATGAAGAGCCAGTTGACAGAGTGCAAACAGGGGAGTAAGAGGAATTGTGGATTTTCCTCTATACTATGTATTTTCTTTTTCAAGCAGGTTCCAGGTTTGGGACCTAGATTCGAGATTCTTCCGAGAGGACCTCGCGATCCATCCATTTCACGGTGGACAAAGGTAATGAGATGGCAGGGGGGAGGTAGGGTGTCGGCACCATACAACGAGGATTTCTTCTATTGGTGGCAGCGACATGTCATTTCCCTAGATGACTATTCCTATGCAGGGATAGACTTTAGAGCAGATCCAGACATGCCACTCCCACCAGGGACTGCCTACAGTGACATAGGTATGTCAAGTGTTTTTAAATATTTCATTTTTTTTGTATTTTTGTATAATAGAACAAAAAAATTTGGATGGTGCTTAAGTTTTAACTAGACACTTGTGTAATGTAGATGTGGGTTCGCAATGACCGGAAGGGTTTACTCGACATCAACAGAGGAATCAACGAGATGAGGTGGCGGGAGGAGAAGCTGAGAGAGTCCTACAAAACATGTAGGGCAACCTGTCTCATTTGATTCAGAGGATTCCACTGGTTTAGGTAGAAGATCTTCCTGAAGCCATGCAGCGACAAGTGGTTGGTGTAACCAGAGCTTGGGTGCGACTCTTTGAGCATCTCGCAAATGTCGTTGTTTGTTACCATGACACACATATGGCACCACGGACGTAGTTTTCATGGATATTGTAGTACCAACTGTATATGTGTATTGAGGGTATTAGCCCTAATTTTGTACTATAAACACCATATTTTTTGAAATATATATAAAATGGATCTTCGACTTTACTTATATTTTACAAGGTGTATATTGATAAGATGGTTTTCTTTTCTTTAATTATGTGACAAATGCCAATCTAAAAAGACATTAGCATAAGCATCAGATACATGATTAGAACTCCTCGGAATGTGATAATAAGTAATAAAATCAAATTGTCATTCTAAAAGACGTACCCATAGGAATCGTCGGAGTAAAGTAGGATCATGCACACAGTAATTGTCATTCAATTGACATACTACTAATTGGGAATCCAAGCAAACCTCTAATGAGAGAATACCATGTAAGATAGCATCACGCAAAATTTCTATAATGGTGCTATATTCAGCCACATTGTTCATGGATGTCCCTAGGAATACACCACCTGAAGACACCAGTAGACCCTCGGGGGACTACACCACCCAAGCGGCGGAAGCCAAGTTCTGTGTATGATGACTGGATCCATCTATGAATCCTAGATAGACCGATGACTCCATTGACATCTTCCAACCAAGTGAAAACTCGATAAGCAATCCGAAGATGAAAAGAAAAGAAAAAAATATATACACTAAATTACATTAGTATACAAAGAGTTCCACTTGAGCTTGGGGCTCAAGAATAATATCCTTTCAAGTAGAGTCCATTTCTGGGCTCGACCAACATATTCCCTTCATAATATTCTAACTCATAGGATCCTTTTTCTAAAACATGTCACATGATATAAGGATCGTGCCACATGGGTTTCAACTTGCTTGCCCCCAGTGGTTCCTTGGCTTGATCATACAAGAGGACCAAGTCACCCTCAACGTACAACCAAGGACAGATAAACTTATCGTACTGGACCTTAATGCTTCTTTTGTTGACCTCGATATCCATAGAGGCGTCTCAACGCTGCTCGTCAAGAGTCTCTAGGTGTACAAGGCGTCACTCGAGATCAGAAGTGTCAGGTAGGAGCATGCTTGCCAACTTAAGAGAAGGGATTTCACATTCAATAGGTAAAATCAACTCCACACTGTGTACTAACTGGAAAGGGGAAAAACCAGTGGCAGTCTTGACCGAGGTTCAGTATGCCCAGAGTGCGGGATATAGCATAATGTGCCAACCAGACTTACTTTGGCTGACAGCTTTTTGCAAAATGGTATTGAGAGACTTGTTGATGGCCTCTACTTGTCCATTTTCCTAGGGGTAATAAGGAGAAGAATGACCATGTCTAAAACCCATATTAGATGCTATCTCTTTCATCATTTCATTATGAAATTGACTGCCATGATCAGTGACAATATCACTCGAGATACCAGACCAGACGATAATTTGATTGAAAACGAAGAAGGTGGAAGTCTTCCCATCGGATTTAACTGTAGGCATGGCCTAGAGCCACTTAGTAAAGTAGTCCATGACCACGATAATGTGTTTATGCCCCCCAACCAAAGTTGGGTTGCAATCCACGAAGTCCACCCCCTACTTGGTGAAGGGACCGACGATAATGACTGGGTGAAGAGGGGTTGGATGTGAGCACATTTTTCAAGTGAACAACTGGAAGGGGTGACACTTCTTAACCGATTCAATACAATCTTTGAAGATAGTAGGCCAGAAATAACCAACTCGCAATTTTTTTTGGGTTGTTGCAAGCCTGAATAGATTACCACCACAAGCCCCATTGTGGCAATCATTCAGGACTAACTCGGCTTCTCTATGATTTTAAAAACGACGCAAGATATCGTCTATTCCTCGGCGATACAAAGTTTCACCGACGATAGTATAATTCTTAGCTTAGTATCTTACACACTGTTGGTCATCTCATGAGAGATGCTGAGGGAACTTCAAAGTTTGAAGATAGAGAACAATGTCTCCATACCATGGGTAGGACGACGAGACAATAAAAATGTGCTCATCCACAAATAAATCAACATGGATGACATCCTCATCTAATCGTGGAAAGTCGAATATTAACTTTGTGAAGACTAGTGATTTCTTGGATTTTGCAGAAGCGAAATCGAGATCAAACTCTTGTAAAATGACAATCCATTTATTTTATTTCTCCCCTATGATACGCCTGGTAAGGAAGTATTGAAATGGATTGACATTGGCAACCACATTAGTCTTGCAAATCAATATATAATGACACACATGTTGGACTACATGAACGACATCCAAAGCTATCTTTTCAATGTGAGAATAATTAATCTCAGGACCGACTAAGTTTCGATTAAGATAGTAGATGACGTTCTCGTGGAGTTAATAATCCTCATGAAACAAAACCATACCAATCGTCTCTTCAGATGAAGTGATATAAAGCAAGTAGTCCCTACTGTAGTCAGGAGACTTTAGCAGAGGCACCGATACTAAAGCTTTCTTCAAAGCATTGAAGGACTCTTGGCTTGCTCATTCCAGATAAAAGAGGTGTCCTTCTTCAAAAGACACATGAAACCCTTAGTGATATTGTCATAATTCACTATAAAATGACGTAGAAAGTTAGATTTCTTCTCTAAACCTTGAATTTTTATAATCATGCATGTGGGAGGCAATCAAAGTATTGCCTCAACCTTTAACGGATCTACCATGATCCCAGTCTCATAAACTAGAAATCCCAAAAGACGACCAGACTTAATGCAAAAGATGCACTTGTTAGGGTTCAATTGGATTCTATAGTAACGACATCTTTAAAAAAAAAGCAGAAGGTACGTAGCGTGATCCTCTCTCTTGCGAGAGTGAGCAGCAAGATCATCAAGGTAAGCTTCGACTATGTGCTTTAGATCATGAAAAGAAAAATTCATGGCACGTTGAAAGGTTGCTCCAGCATTTTTAAGGCTGAAAGTCATTTTCCGGTACGCGAAAGTACCCCAAGGACAAATAAATGTTGTCTTGTGTTGATCTTCAGGTTTAATTTGAATCTGGTTATACCTTGAAAATCCGTCCATAAACGAAAATACTTTGCTTCCCACAAACTCGTTGAGAATCTGGTCAATGAAAGGTGTCGGGGAGTTGTCTTTATGACATGCCTTGTTTAGGTCATGAAATTACATACATACATGGATAGTTCCTTGCTTCTTATCCACAGGAACGAGGTTGGATACCCATTCAGTCAAGGGAATCGGGTAGACAAAGCCAACATTATGTAGCTTCTCCACCTATGCCTTAATAGCTAGGGCCTTCTAGGGATTGACAGCTCTAAGATGTTGTCGAATAGGTTTAGCATCCAGATAAGTTCTAATATCATGCTCGACAATACGAGGGTCGATTCCTGGAATCTCTTCATATGAACAAGAAAATACATCTCGAAATTCCTTGAAGAGTTCGGTCTAGATCAAGATTTATTCTAGCGAACAATCCACTCTGATATTTACATTTTCAACCTTGCCAGGGGTACGAGAGATATCGATCGTGATGGTAAGAGACATTCTCGCCATATTTCCTTCAACATAAATGTTGTGTGTATCAAGTGGAACTATGGCATGACCGACTATCTCACTCAAAGTAGATTGAAAGTCATGTTGTTCGATTCTTTCAAGCTCTGGGAGAAAATAAGAGCAGTGATGCATACTGTCCCAAGGTTTTTCTGAACCATTCATGGATTCGATGATAGCTTCGTCTGAAGGAAAAGTCTCATTGAGGAAATCTTGTGAACAAGACAAGGAAGTGGCCCACATGAGCCTGCGAATGAGATCCTTCTCATTCATCGGCGAGGTAATAGGATTGGGATTGACGAAAGAGTCAAGAACAACTTGATACGCAATCTCCGATGTCGATAATGGCATGGCCATTCCAGGATGAAAGTGACCTTCACAAAATGACTTCAGGGAAGGTAGGGTCTGTAGATCACTAAAATAGGAAGTGCGGAAAGGAATGGACCTCCATGTCGAGACAAGCCTACTGAACATGGAGTAAACATTATGACTCGGTGTCGTGAAGTTGAAAGTACCCATAAGGGAGGAATACATTCTGAAACCGATATTCTCAGTTGCCAGCTAAGAATTGTCGATCACAGGGATAGACAGTCCAATATATGCATTAGGACTAGAGTACGCAAAGGATAACTGGTCGATCGTCACGATCCTCCCTTCATGAGAAAAACAAAGAGTATGGAAGACAAATGATATGATGACAACCATAGCATAGGTCCAATTGCATCCTAGAAACAAGTTATAATCAAGAGGCGCACCAACTAAATCTACATCCACCTCTATTGTCTTCTCACCCAACTAGATCGGAAAGGCATGAATAATACCGTGAGGGCGGAAGGAATGGCTGTCAAAAGCAATCAACATGTTCAATGACTTAGAAAGAGTTGGAGAATTGAGATATTTCCAACAGATCAGGGACATCACACAAGTGGTAGCGCCTTCATCAACAAGTGCACGTTTGATGGTATACTTTGAGTACTCCATGTGGATTTGGAAATCCACATGGTAAGGCAAGCGAGGATTCACATTGGTGACATCAAACTTGATAACTTTTGAGCCACTAGGTTCTAGATCTCCTAAATAAGATAGTAAGGCATTCCTTTGTGAAGGACACCTCTAGAGTATCTCCAAAGTCAAAATCTCACAAGGGATTTGACGTATTTCCTCAACAATAGAGTAGTTCTGGGAAGCTCTACCATTTGGATTGTGGGTAGAGCGCTTAAGTACTCCTTTCAAAATACGAGGTGGTGGCTCTGATTTTTCAATCTCTATGTTCATCTCCAGAGGAGGAGGAGGATATTCTAGACTAGGAATAGATTGTGAAGAGCTATAATATCGAGATCGAGTGGATACATTAACTTTCACATCGACCATATTGATACACAAATGGTTACCATCTTGCAACAGAGGATTTTGACTCCCACCAGCCGCATTTCTGGTGTTTGAGGAGCTTGAGGCCATGTGTTTATTATGTGGGAATGGATTTGTCAACATGAAGGGTGGTAGAGATAATAGCCTCGTAGCTTCAACAAGTTTTGGGCATAAATGGGTAAGGTGATCATTAGTTAAAATCTTAGAGGGAAACTTCACCTTACGTCTTTCTCATTTTCCCTCTCCAACATTATTTTTTGTCTTCTCAATATTACCATTGTCCTTGGGTTTATTATTATTTTTCCCACCCTTACAATTATTATGTCCTTTATTCTTATTCTCATCTAGTTGTTGGTTACCATTTGGGTTGGTCGACGACTACACAGAATGTGCATCCATCGACTGATTGGGATTGGAAGACACAGACGAAATTGGCTCTCTTGCAGACTGGTTTAGAGACAACTCTTTCAAATGGCTTGTCACTGAGTCTACAAAATTTACATTGGAGGTACCTACAATGCCATCGACATGAGGTTTGGTCTTTTTTCTAGGGTCATAAGTTGACCGCGATGCATCCAGAAGAAGGTGGTATAACATCCCAGATTGAGCGTATATCAGGTCTAACTGCTAGGCACTAAAGATCACCTCTTCCTTCAAGATAGGAGTGTGAAAATACTTAGGGAACCATTCAAAGAAAATCCAGGGGTATAGGGGTATTAATCAACCTCTTTCGTCTACGCCACTCCTGGATATGATATGAGATATGAGTGGCAGTTTCCTGGTGTAAAGTCGACAAAAGTTCTATGCCAACATCGCAATGAATGGGAAATTGGAAGTGGTTAAGGAAGACCAACACCAGTTGAATAAAGGTCCCATATGCCCCCTAGGTAGCTCGATATACCATTTCACAACACATTCGATGAGTGTGCATTGAAATAATATTAATCGAATAGAATCATCATTAAGGAAATTTGAAGAGCACAATAGGTGAAAGGTAGTAACATGATCACCATGATCCTCTCCATTCTTACCTTAGGATTTTGGAATTTCCAAAGGAATCTTAGTGGGGACGCGGGGCCATGTAGGATCATGACTCATAGGGTCATTCATCAACTTAGACAATTCTGGCAGATTAAGCGTAGCCATAAAAGGGATACGGGGTTGCGGCATCCGGCCCCAAGTTCTCGGGAAAGATTGTGATTGAGGAAATGAAACCCATCCAAGTTTCTAGTAATAACCATGGCCTTGTCTGGGATTTTAAAGACCTCCTCCAGGATGATTCATAAAAGGTTGGTTGGGCATCATTCTAGTAGGAATGTTCTGTTGGGGGTTATAAAAATTTCCCCTAGTCGGATTGGATCCGGGTTGGTGGTTACCCAAAGTGTGAAACAGACCTCCTTTGGGTGTGAATCTGGAGGATACAGGTGGATTCGTCATGCCAAATGTATTGGTTGGAATTGACACAGAAGAGGTAGGGGTGTAGGATGGAACTTGAGCAGAAGCTTGTTTGCCAGGTTGGTTGTTCCACCCAGAAGAAAGAGGATTAGACTCGGGGTTAAAAGCAGGAATGCCTCCCATATTAGGAGTCGTTTGAGGGATTTGAGAACCACCAAATGAAATGGAGTATAAGGAGGTAGAGTTCCCCCAAGCCCAATGCTAGCATTAGGGCCAGTAGCTGGGATGCCTTTTGAAAATTGCGATGTAAAGTTCAGCATATCATACGAAAAAATACTAGAGGCCATAGGGATGGACTGAACATTATATCCTGGTGAGTGACCAAGAGACCCTGTTATCATTGAAATTTCATCTGCAAATGGTTATAGGAATACCACATCTCAAAACACCTATTAGTTCACCTGCAGCACCAAGAAATCATTTCCAAGAGGTGGAAACTATACAACTAGTCAAAAAATTAACATGTGCCAAAACACTAAAGGAAGCGCATGCACGTGCATAGGCCAAAGAAGCCAGAAGAGTGCACATGGGCCCGATGCGCAACTGTGTATGATAAAATCCACACGCACCTATGAACGACACGTTTATGGTTCTTATCAGCCCCCCACCAACTTTTGTACCAGCTCCCAACTTGATTTGATCCCCAAATCTGAGCTGAATCCGAGTGGGGGGCTAGTCAAAGACCTAAGGGTGCCTTAAAGGGCCCCTTGTTCACACCAAAGACCGATTGGATATTACCTCAAAGACAAGATATAAAATGATTCCATGGGTGCACTACTAATTCAAGAATCTCATTGTATTTTTATGATGCCTCTATTCTCCTACAAGAAACCTCTTTTCTTCTCGGAGCATACTAGCATCATCTCATTAGGATATTCACCTCACCTATTGAGGGAATAAGCTTGGATTTCTTCACAATTTGCTTTCTAGTTTACCATTTGTAAGAAGATATCTCACATAGGGGATTCAAGATCCCTCCCAAGGAGGAAGAGGGGATTCATAAGTTCCCCTTTATCTACAGTTTTTGCCCATTAATATACTTCTCCATTGATGGCATGATTATTAGTCATTTGTTTGATTGATTTTGGTTCTAATTTCCTCATGCATTTTAGTTTTATTTCTTTAGTTATTTATTTAGTTGTTGTGGGTTTAGTTGTTCTTTTATTTCATGTGATTGAGTCATTTGATTCATACACTAACCTATGTCCTATCTAGCATACCTAACTAGACTTGCAAGTGCCCTTCTTTTTCTCATTCAAGTGGAGAAATTGACACAAAAAATTGGCGACCATACTGGGGATCGAACACAAAAACTCAAGTTTTGTAGACCAGTATGGTCGCTAATATTTTGTGTCCTTTTTTCCACTTGAATGAGAAAAAGAAGGGAATTTGCAAGTATAGTTGGGTCTAGTAGACAGGACAAAGGTTAGTGTATGAATCAAATGACTCGATCACATGAAATAAACAAACAACTAAGCTAACGACAACTAATGAAATAAAACTAAAATGCATGAGGACATTAGAACCAAAATCAATCAAACAAATGACCAATAATCATGCCATCAATGGAGAAGTATATTAATGGGAAATCACTGTAGAGAAAGGGGGACTTATGGATCCCCTCTTCCTCCTTGGGAGGGCTCTTGAATCCCCTATGTGAGAGCTCTTCTCACAAATGGTAAACTAGAAAGAAAATAGTGAATAAATCCAAGCTTATTCCCTCAAGAGGTGAGGTGAACAACCTAATGAGATGATGCTAGTATGCTCCAAGAAGAAAAGAGGTTTATTGTAGGAGAATAGAGGCAACATAACAATACAATGATATTCTTGAATTAGTAGTGCACCCATGGCATCCTTTTATAGCTTGTATTTGAGGTAATATCCAACCAGTCTTTGGTGTGAACAAGGGGCCCTTTAGGGCACCCTTAGGTCTTTGACCAACCCCCCAGTTAGATTCAACGTGGATTTGGGGATCAAATCAAGTTGGGAGCTGGTCCAAAAGTGGGTGGGGGTCTGACAAGAACCATAAATGCATCGTTCATAGGTGTGCATGGCTTTTCTTGTACACAGTCACGTATCGGGCACATGTGTGCTCTTCTAGCTTCTTTGGCCTACGCACGTGTGCATGCTTCCTTTAGTGTTTTGGTGCATGGTAATTTTTTTACACGTGGCCATCAATTTGAAACTGATAAAAAGGGAAGCAAATTTCTCTAAGTGCTGAGTCGAGCGACCTGCCTATTCAGAACATGGATTTTCCTCCTTCGAAGGGCACTCCCATCATTAGACTCCTTTTTTCTCCCTGATGGTTACCACCTCGCTATCCCACGCAGACCCAGTACTCCAATTGTATAGTTTTTGCCTCTTGGAAATTCTTTCTTGGTGATGTAGGTGAACTAATAGGTCTTTGGATATGTGGTATTCCTGTAACCATTTTCGAATGAAATTTCAGTGATAACAGATGGTTACAAGAATACCACATCTCGAAATTTTGAAGGAAGGTCGAAGGCTGAGGTCCGGTTGTTCTGTGTGTCCCCCCTTGAGGCACCCACCTCCTGGAAGGGATCCAACATGTGACCCATTTATAAGGCCAAAAATATAAATGTCGCACTTTAACCGAGGTACCTAGTGGCCAAATTTTAGGACATCTACCGAGGTGGCAATTGTGGGCTGCAGTTTCACCTTGATCAGATTTTGTGTGGCTATTGGGAAATATCGCCAGCTCTTTTGGGATATGAACCCTCTACCCCTCATTATAACTGATTGTTTCATCCTTCACTAATTCCTCTTCCAGTGGCTTCAGACCCCACTGTTGAGTGTCATTGGAAGGTCCAGTGCTATTTGAGAGGAAGGACGTTACATCATTTTAGGACACAAGAATTTGTTTTCTTTGTTATCCCACGTAGACAAAATCCACCTACCCACTTGTATGTTTATTTTCCAATTGATTTATGTATGATGTTATTGTGATTACATACGGTCGTGAGATATATTGTGAAGGTCCAAATTATACAAGTATCTTTTTCATTTAGTGCTCTCACCACCATTTGCACACATTGCGCTTTGCTAGTCGGACATCATAGGGGACCCACAAAATCCTCGTCATTCCTGATGCTTGCAAAATCTCCCTCCTATCCTAGGAGGAGTGCCTAGTCTTTCCAATTCACTGGCTCAGCCTTCTCACACCCTTGTGAGTGCTACTATTTTGGGATCATCTTTGCTTGGTTCCAATAGCTCTCCTTCACAAGGAGGTGGGGGTCTAACTTCTTCTCAGGGGAGAAGTACAACCCCACCTAATCCCCCTCAAGGGTTAGGTATACAACCTACTCACACCATGGATGGAACTAATCCTCCACTGCCACTCCACATGCCATATTTGGCCTCCCTCAACATACCTGGTTTGAGTAATTTCACAAATGACTCTATATTGCATGACCCCACATGACCTGCTATGCCTACCAAACTACCTTCAGACATTCCCAAGTTTGAAGGAAAGGAGGGATAAGATCTCGCCAACCATATAATGACCTTCCACTTATGCTGTTCTTCAAAAAAAATCATGGATGACTCCATTCGGTTAAGGTTATTTCAACACACACTCACAGGTCCATCAACCAAATGGTATGTTGACAAGAAATCAGGGTCCCACGTGACTTTTGAATCATTGGAAAAAAAATTTTTGACCTTCTTTCAACTACCAATTCGTCATGACAATGGTCTCGAACTGCTCTGTGAGTTTAAACAAACCTCAGCCACACATATCATTGACCACATTTACGAATGGCGTTGACAACATAGTTTATGCAAAGTAGAAACCACAAAAGAATAATGCCTCAATTGGTTTCTCAGATCACTCGTCCCTCTCTTTGCCAAATATGTGGCCTCCCCCTTCCCCTAAATTGAAGACGCAACCATCAGCAACGCTCAACAATATGACCTCATTTATGCACAGTCAGGATATGTATACATAGTACTACCTGATACCCCGAGACTCGTACCATTGGGTCAGGACAAACCTGGGATCTCTCACTCAATGGATGGATTGATTGGTACCACAACACACCATAGTTCATACATCCAACCAACACCCATGTATGGTACACCCCAATATCCACCGATGTATGGAGGACCCCCTTGTTACCTTCCCCCCCTTATCAGTAGCCATGGCCTGCTATCCTCCCTCCTTCCATGAGTGGACTCTCGCCGACACCCATGATGCGCTCAACTATTCAACCAAGTTCTGGTACCCTCTCTACCTCAGCTTACATCCTGAGCACTAGTGAAAGTGCTACACCTTCCTATATACCCTATGGATCATTGCCACAAAATAATATGTATTTTCCATTTCCTGATCCTCCATAGCCCATTGCTCATCCACAAGGACAACCACATGTTGGGGTTAAATTTGTTCATCCCTCTCGCATTCAAAAATTTCAAAACTTTAAACAACTAAATACAGAAAATATGGACCATCAGTCGAATAATGCCAAAAAGAAAGTAAAAAATCGAAACAATAATAACCCAGGACCAGGGGGAAATAACCCCTAACAAAACCAACTTGTTGGGGGCAACTAGAACCCCCAAGGGGGTAATAATAAAAAACTCCAAGGGAGGAACAAAATCAAAAACCTCCAAACGAACTTCCCTTATGCTCTTTGCGGTGAACATGGTCATTATACTCACCATTTCCCCCAAATTGCTAACTTCAAACAGATGAAATATTCCATGAATGTTCCACATCCTCTAGCATTGCCTGCCCCCCAACAGGCCCCACAACAGTATTTTCAACAAACACCCTCGACGGTGCTTCAAAACCCTATTCCACACCAAGGAGTGATGAATACCCAGTAGGAGATGCATCCTACCCCACCACATATGGGACAGTATCAAAACCCTGGAAATCTGGCGGATCACAATATCATCCTCACTAGTGAAGAAGAAATCCTTCTACAAACACGCAGTCATCAATACAAAGAGCCCCCTGAATCTGCTCCCACCACATTAGAAGTAACTCCAACTACAAATGGCCAACCACCGATGATTCCATGCCCTAACACTGAACCCCCCATTCGCATTCCTCGCATCCCATTACAACAGAATGTCAACAAATCCCAGACTAGGGAAGCACACAATTATAGTCTGGTTTATGAATTGGCGCAGTCTACTACAGCCATGTCAGTCTTGGAGGTCCTCCAAACCTTCCCCACTCAATGGAAATCCTTTCTTTCCACCTTGGGGGCAGTCGACCCAACTGATAGTAGACTCATTACATTCAATCTAGATTGTGGGGAACCTCGCCTCCCCGCTTTGGTATCTTTCCAGATATTAGTTAAAATTCAGAACATAATGGTTCATCGATGTATCATTGATGAAGGTTCATCCACATGCATCATATCCAAACTTTTATGGTAGAAACTTCGCTTCCCTGAGCTAATCCCATCCACCATCACTTTGAGAGCCTATGACAGATGATCATCCTGTCCTGAAGGGCTCTTTCAAAATGTCTCCATTGAACTCGAGGGAAAAACCATCCTTATTGACATTGAGCTTATCAATGACCCCCTCAATTAAAAAATCTTGTTTGGACATAGCTACATGTACGCTATGAAGGTTGTGTCCCCTTCTGTGTTTCAAACAATGATGTTCCCCCACAACGGGAAGATCATCACCATTGACCAAGTTTCACATTACAAGCCTAACCACTCCTCCAACATTGATAACATCTTATCTCTTGTCCGCACTAGTGTCGATGCATATCCACTCATGGATATGGGCCCTAAAATTTTCAAGGACCCATCCTTGCTAGTTGCATACCATGGAGCACCACCGCTCATACATCCCTCAAAACAAGTCTGTGTCATATCTTCCAATGGAAATGAAATTAAAGATCCCATCCCTCCCACCGAGGCTTCTCCACTCCCGGAAATCACTCTCATGGAAGAAATTCTACCTCAGAAATCCCCTGAGAATCCCACACCACCACTTATCCTCGATTTTACCCTCCCTCAGGATCAAATCCCAGTTTGGGAGACAATCCCCCAAGACATTACTCAAATTCTCTTCTTCTACCCCCCACCGAGAGTACAATATTTTTAGGTTGTCGCAATGCTTACCCTTCCCAACATGGTTATCTCCATTCCGGTATGGTATCTACACCCACCTGCGATGGTTCCTCAACTATCCCTCCATCCGCAAATAGAGGGAATCCCAATGTATATTCTCGTACTAAATTCGATGGCACCACCCTCACCCCCACTTGCCAGCACAGTTGCTAAGGTTGGGGGTAGACGAAAGAAGAAAGAGCCCGCCACTCCACTTCCTCCTAGAGTTCAACCTCCTTGCGCAGTCTGTGAGTGAGAGGTACACCCCACAAATAGATGTCCCTCTCTCTCTGAGTTACGCAATTTGATCCAACTCCCTTGAGCAACCACATCGCTCGTCGCTTCAACAAGCACACCTAGTACTACCACTGTGTCCCCTACTCAGGGCAATAAAGGGTTGCAAACAAACTTCACATGTGCCATCTGTTCAGAATATGGCCACTACACTCATCATTGCCCTGCGTTACCTCAATTTCGATAGACGCTAACGATAGTACACTAAAAATTTCAACAAGATCCCTCTCCACCCACGTCATCTAATACCCGCATCATTGAAATCCATTATGTCACGACCTTAGTCAATGAATAGATGAGGTTCCCTTTCTCCCTTTGTGACTCACTTCATCATTTCACATACTAGTGTCGTACAATCATTTAATAAAGGCGTCATCACATGGCCCTTATTCAAGATCTTCCAAACACCGCACTCCCTATGATACAAGTAATTCAACCTATTCCTTCTCCAGATATTGACCCCATCACTCCCCTAAACCTGAGTCACTTCCCACTCCTCCATGGTTCATGGATAGATTGTCTGAGAATTTTCCACCAAATCCCCCCAATTCTCTGGTTCATTTCCCTCAGGAAATATTACCCCCGCCCATAGTTCACAACCTACAATGTATGAACATCTGGTTTATGTTAAACATGCCATCACACCATCATTGCGATACCTGTTAGAAAAATAGGACCGCGGAGCAATCAAATAAAACAAATGCAAAAATAAAACACAGAAGACACAAAATACAAGAGAGACACAGATATACGTGGTTCACCCAGTGTGGGCTACGTCCACCAAAGAAATTTCCAGGTCCTTCCTTTGTTATTTTCCAGCAAATGAAGGGATACAACCTACAGCAAAACCCGTTGTAACTTCCTCTTCTTTCTCTCACAGTCTCCTCTTTCAGAATACAATATTCACCCTCATACATAGCCGCAATACATTTCCCTCATAAAAGAGGGTTGCCTTCTAGGGCAAAAACCCTAACATAATCTCTACCGTTAGATCTGCGACCTTATAATGAATGGTATCTCTACTGCTAGATCTGCGAATTATAATGAATGGTCCAGATTACAATGAAATTACAATATAATTTATAAGGGATGGGCTTCACCTCGAGTCTTCATCGATTGGGGCCCGCCCCTCAGACGCAAATGGGACTTCGGGACTTTGCAGAGGGGGTACTTCTCTATACCCTCAAGGGAAGAGTGTACATATCGGGGTGTAAATACTTCATGGGGTATAGACACGGCTGAAAGCAAAGAACCTCAGATCAGATAATCGTGCCTCTCATGCCCAACAATCTCCCACTTGAGACTGATCAAAACAACTCCATCACGCCAGATATGCCGGACTTTGAACCTTCTTGGACCAAGCAAACTTTTCATCTTCATATTCATTCTTAAATACCAACTCCAAATCGAGAAAGAACCCGGGCTCCTGTTACCCTTTGTTAACATGTCCAGATCGCTAGAGGCATCTTTTTCACCAATTGTCCATCTTCCAAGGCATATCGTATGAAGTGGTACTTGAGTTGTATGTTCTTAGTTTTTTGAATGGAAGGTTGAGTTCTTGCAAGATGAATGGCACTTTGACTGTCACGGTACAACTTGTTTTTTCTCCTGCTTCTTTCCTAATTCTCCATAAACCTTTGTAACCAAATCATCTCATTACTATCCTCTGTAGCAGCAACATAATCTGCCTCCGTTTTTTGAAAGTGCAACAAGATTTTGTATTTTTGAAATCTAACTTACTGTTTTTTCCACCTGTAGTAAAAACATATCATGTGGTGATCCTCCTTCTATGTTTATCACTTTCCATATTTGAATCAAAATATTCTTGTAGAATAGTTTCTAAACTTCAAAACATAATGCATGTGTAGTAGTACTTCCAAATACCCGAGAATCCACTTACTTCCTCCCAATCTTCTTTACCCTCGATTTGTTCAGTAAACCGCCACAACTCCTAATCGGTGATGTGCAATATCTCGGCTTTGTACAAACCATTACATCAGTTTCAACCAATGGCGAGAATATAACTCTGACATATTCTATCTGTGGTCTTAGGGACACATTTCCTTAGTTAATTTGAATGGCTAGCCAAAGGTGTATTAACTGGTTTTGCATTCTGTATTTTGAACCTTTCCAACACCTTCTATGTACTCACCCCAAGACAATGTCAGCTTACATTTTTCCTGCCTCTTGTTATTCTCATACCAAGGATTTCTATCTCCCAAATCCTTCATCTAAATGTAGAATTGGCTAATTTCTTTCGGAGACATTTATCCCTATATTAGACCCCGCATCAAGCATGTCATCTACATACAATAGCAAGATAATATATTTCCATTTTCTAGCCTTTAAAATAAATACAGTGATCAAAATGACATCTTGTATAACCTTGTTTTGTCGTAAACTTGTCAAACTTCAGATAACACTACCTTGGAGCTTGCTTTAGGCCACATGCTCTTCTTCAACCTGCATAGCAAATTCCTCCTTCCCTTGACCTCATACCCCAGTGGTCAGACATAAATCTCTTCCTCCAAATCTCATGGATAGTTGTTTTACATCTAACTGCTCAAGATGCAAATCTTCATCACACAAGATCTTAAAATAGTTCTAATTGAAGTCATTTTAACAACGAGAAAATATTTCATCAAAAATTATATATTCCTTTCTTTTGTGTAAACCCTTTACAACAAGTCAGCCTTTGTACCGCTTTTTCTCCTCTCCATCTTCTTTCCCTTTCCAACTTAGGTAAACCCATTTATTCTTGTATACTTTTTCCCATAGGCATGAATCCAAGTCCTGTCCGCTATTTCAAGAATCCATTTCTTTTCATGCCTTGCTCCTAATTTCTCTTTTTGGTGTCTACCCAGATTGTTCTTCATGACATTCTCTCGTTCACCTCGTGAACTACCAACAATAAATAATATAATGGAAGGAGAGTATCGCCTCAGGGGTATACCGAACCTCGGTAGATCTTTCTAACAACACTTGCAGTGTTTGAGGTACTTGCTGTTTGCCGCTGTACATTTTGATTTCGCTTAAATCTTTTCTCAGTTGATCTCATATATCAAGCACCGTGGTATTCTTGCTTTTTCGCTTTCCGCTTTTTTTCTTGCAACTGATCTTTGTACTTGACTTTTTCATTGAATATGACGTCTCTATTCCTAATGATTTTTTATTTTCATAACTGTATAAGTGATAACCAAAATCATTAACACCATATCCAATAAAGGTATATTTTGGATTTTGCCTCATTTGTTCTATTTTCTTTATCATTGTTGACAAAGCTTCACAAATCAAAGCTAAAAAGAAGAAGCCAATTTTTCCTCGTCTATTCTCCTCCTCGAATTCTTACCATCCAAAGAGCTTGAAGCGTCCTTCCGCTTATTAAGTAAACATCAAGATTCATGCTCTTTCTCACCAAAAATCAAGTAAACCAACATGCAATCTCATACCTTGCACGCCCATGATTGTCCTCTGCTCATCCTTTCTGACACACCATTTTCTTGTGGTGTTCGTGGAACTGCTTTCTCTCTACGAATACCATGTTATGAACAGTAATAATCAAACCTTCCACAAAAGATTCACCTCCATTATCTGATCCGAGACACTTCAAACTTTTTTCCTCGCTCTCTATTATCAACCAAAGTTTTCTATTTCTTAAAAGTATCAAAATATCAGATTTTTGTCGAATGCAATAAACCTGTTTTTCTAGTTGCATCATCAATAAAGTAATATAATAAATGAGAGCCACCAGAGATGATACTCAACGACGTCCCATACATCCGTATACGCTCTGTCCTTTCATTCTTTCTTTTCCCACTCTCAGGAAATTCTGACTTCTTTGTTTTCCATAAACACAATGCTCACAAGTCCAAATCAATTTGTTTAAGATCTCGCGACAAATTTATTTTGAAGGATCTGTGATACCCTTCTCACTCATGTGTTCAGCCTATGATGCCATAGTGATGGTCTAATTCTTGTAGGAGATAAAGATATAGAAGAGTCAAGATACTACATGATACAATGTACCTACCTTCTCCTTTCGCTATCACCAATATCCTTTGATGACCCCCACGCCTCTATCTGTGAATATGGATATACAACTTTCACTTTCCAATCAGTCATGGAAACTGTATTTTTGCCTGGGAATATGTTTTAAATTTTCAACAAATCATTGATTTCCATTTCGTTGTTTTATTATTTTTACATTTCATTCCAAATTTTGCATGGTCTATTATCACCCAATTGAACTCCGCCCAAATCACCTTGAACATAATCTAGAAAATGTTTCATCGTGTGTGGCATGAAATGAATCCCCGGAATCTACTACCCAAGATTCAACATATTCACAGTTAGAATCGCCATCTTGTAACACATCACTGCTACATTTGCTTCCCCGATTTCTCCGCCGCCCATCTCTTTGTTTTGGAGCTCAAAGTCTTTTCGATGTCCTTTCTTCCCACAATTCCAACACTTATCTTTCCAAGTCTCGATTTGGATCCTTTCCTAGAATTTCCACTCAGCTCTTGGTCTCTTTCGTCTATCCTTTTGTCTTCCCTCGCTCTCCATGTTCAATGCATTCTCGATGTTTCACCAGGCTTTCTTCCACGATTTCACTATGATAACAATCAACAATATCATCAGTTCTAAAGTATTTGAACCAGAGATGAGTTATTTACAGCCATGACTAAGCTATCTTTTCAAGTAATGAGCACAAGATTAGAAGAGTCTTAACCCCACTTTCCATCAAAGTCCACTTTTACGAACTTAGTTGATTAGTAACCGATTAAAATCATTTAAATGATCTCGCAATGTGACCCACCTTCGACATCTTCATATTAAATAACTATTCATTAGAAATACCTTATCGATGCCAAGGGTTTTTCATAAAATTCCACGATCCATCAACCTTCGTCTTTTTCTTTCAAATATTGAAGCCACCGATGTCGCCAGGTTTAGTCAAGACGTCTTTAGGGCCTTTCTGTCAGGAATCTCTCATTCTTCATCCTTAATGGTTGTCGGCTTCTTTTCTACTCCGTTTAATGGTAGGAATAGATCCTTCGATATAAATAGTCTTCCATCTCGTATCTTCCATAACCGGTAGTTTTGGCCGCTAAATTTCTCAGAATTCTAAACTTTCCATTCTTCCGACATTGTCTTCTACTCGAACCAGAACCTCTTTTCCGAGTACCTTTACGCCCGATACGCTTGTTAGGAAAATAGGACTGCTGGAGCAATAAAATAAAACAAATGCAGAAATAAAACACGTACACACAATACAAGAGAGACACACGTATGCATTCACCCAAAGCAGGCTACGCCCACTCAAAGAAATTGCTGTGTCCTTCCTTTCGGTTATTCTCCAAAGAAATGAGGATACAACCACAAGAAAACCCATCAGAACTTCCTCTTCTTTTCTCACGCTTCCTCTTCGTAATAGGAACATTCAATTTCATACATAGTCATAATACATTTCCCCCATAAAATATGGGTTGCTCTAGGGCAAAACCCTAACATAATCTCTACCGTTAGATCTACACCTTATAATGAATGGTCCAGATGGCAATGAAATTACAATATACTTTTACAAGGCAATTTTTTTTTTCTTCAGGGGCTTCTCCCCTGGACCTCGCTGAGTGGGTACCCCCCCTCTACACTACCGTGTGGAAGAGTGTACATATCTCTGGGGTGTAAATACCTATGGGTATATTACCTATACTTCATGGGGTATAGACACGGCTGAAAGCAAAGAACCTCTGCATCAGGAAGATAATCAGGCTCCACAACGAACAATACCCCCTCTCCATCTTCACCAACTAAAGACCATCATATGGTGACTTTCACCAATGTTACTTCCCCGGATCCCATGTATTCTCATATTTTCCACTATGACGAAGATATCCTAGAGGAACTAACTACCCTCGATCGCCCATGGAATGCGCTCCATCATCGAGCGCTCTTTCTCTCACAGGAAGCCTTTACCCATCCAAGTCAAGCCTCCATATGTACAATCGAAACAAAGCATTTCATTCCATTTGGGCATATAGACTGGTTCAAGAACCCTATCCCTACCCTCGATTCTTTTGAAGAAGGCAACTTAGCCAATATTTCCCCCACTTTCAAAATTGACATTTCCATCAAACCAGGGATCATAGAAGAAATCACCATTGGCGCCGCATGCTCCCCTAAGGAACTCATAGCTTAGAAAGATCTCTTTCAGGAATACTGAGATATTTTTTCCTGGTCATATACAGAGATACCCGGCCTCGATCCTTCTATCGTCAAACATCGCATCGACACATGGCCAAATATCACCCCTGTATGTCAAAAAAAACGCCCACTGCACCCATCCAAAGCCGCTACTATCAAAGCTGAAATCAACAAATTAGGCATTGTGGGGTTCATATACCCCATTGCTTACACATCATTGGTATTCAACCCCGTCCCTGTTAACAAAAAATAGGGCACCATTTGCGTATGCACCGACTTTCGCGATCTCAATCATGCTTGTCCCAAAGGAAACTTCCCAACACCTTTCATCGACCTAATCATTGATGACTATGTTTATCATGAGGCCTTTTCCTCCATGGACGGGTTCTTTGGCTACAATCAAATCCAAATCCATCCAGCAAACCAGTATAAGACCGCATTCACTACCCCATGGGGTACTTTTTCTTATTGCATCATGCCTTTTAGACACAAAAATGTGGGTGCGACGTTCCAATGGGACATGACTTACGTTTTCCATGACCTCACTCTCATTATTCTCACTTACATGGACAACCTCACCGTTCGATCCAAGAAACGAAATCAACATCTAGCTGACTTATGGGTCATCTTTCAATGATGTCAACAGTACATTATCTTCTTGAACCCCCTCAAGTGTCTATTTTGCATCACCGTCGAACGCCTCCTTGGGTTCATTGTCTCCCAACATGGTATCACAGTGGACGCCCTCAAGGTCCAACCTATCACAGAAATTACACCACCTAGGAATTTTGCCAACAACAGAGCCTACAAGGCAAAGCCAACTCTTTATGACACTTTGTCCTAGATTACACCGCTCGCACGCATGATTTCCTTAACTTATTTTGCCATGATATCCTATTTCAATGGGACAAACATGCCCAAACCGCTTTTGATGATTTAAAAACAACGCTCTCCAACACCCCTTTGATTATTCCTCCTAACTATGATCGTGATTACATCCTCTAATTATCGTCCTTAGTCGTCTTAGTAGCAGGATTTCTCTTCCAACTAGGGGATGATGGTCGCGAGCATGTTATTTACTATATCAGTAAAAACCTTTCAGGACCACCCCTAAAGTACAACCATGAAGAAACACTCTCCCTCACAGTTGTCCTTGCATTCCAGAAACTGTGTCATTATATCTTGTGTCACACTACCAAAGTCATGGAAGATTCCAATCCCATGCAGTACTTGCTTAGTCGACGAAAAATTAATGGTAATTTTGCACAGTGTATCGTTATTCTGCAGGAATATGACCTAGAGTTTTCAACTCCTAAAGGAAAGAAAGCACTTGTTCTCACTGAAATCATCACGACATTCCCCTCTGAAACTATAAGTTCACCCATCAACTCAAAATTTCCTGACGAATGCCTCTTCTACATCCCCTCGGATGATCCCTGGTATGGCGACCTCCTTGTCTACCTTCTAACATTTAAGTTTGGGACTCATCTCTCACGAGATGATCATCAACGCATTCACCACCAATCTCCTCGCTACCTCCTCATCAATGACATTTTCTATCATCATGGGGTCGACACCATACTTCGTCGATGTTTGACCATCGAGAAAGTCGATCAAGTCTTGAATGATTTTCATAGTGGTGCTTGCAGTGGCCACCTCTCAGGAATGTCCACCGCCCAAAAAATCATTCGCGCCGGATACTTCTGGCCCACATTGTTTCATGACTACATCTACGCTATTAAGTGATGTGACAAATTCCAGCTTTATGCAAACAAAGCATGAGCACCACTAGCTCTTCTACATCCAATCATCACTGTCAACCCCTTATGAAAATGGGGCATAGAATTCATGACTTGCAATCCGCCATCTAGAAATGGACACAAGTACATCATCGTGGCAGTAGATTACTTTACCAAATGGGCTGAATCCATGCCTAACTTTAACAACACCACTGACACAACAGTGCATTTTTTTTCAACCACGTCATTACCCGCTTTGGAGTACCACTACAGCTAGTTCCTGATCACGGTAAACATTTCAAGAATTAGATCTTCGTTGAACTCTCCTCAAATTCAGGATTCTCCCATGAGTTCGCCTCCCTATACTACCCTCAATCCAACGACCAGGTAGAAGTTGTTAACAAAGTCCAGTGACCAGGTAGAAGCAGATACTTGGTCTTCAAAAACTAGTGCAACCCCTTTAGGTATATGATCTCAAATGGAATGTAATCATTCCCTCTAAATCTCAATTGCATATCCCAGTCACACCCTCTAACTTCTACCTTTAGGATCCTCACACCTAGCTCTACAATACTCTCATCTTCGCTACATTTCAGTACTGTCACCAGGTATCACTCTTCCCCACATACATTGTCCCATTCATAGTCCCCCTTGGAACTTTGACACTCATGCCGCTTTCAACTCCTAGGGATGGGAGTCATGATAGTCTTACACATTTCCAAGAATCAACCACATACTCCTTCTCCTCATTTTGCTAGATTTCCCAAAGGACTCCCAGGTTATCTCCTCATGGTTCTATTTTGATTGAACCTGCACATTATCATTAACCCTCCATTTCATCCACAATAAGTTTACCCATCTGTAGATTTCTCTCCATTAATTTACCTCATACAGAAACCCACCCATGGGACCCCCACCCTCCATTAATTCTCCACGCAACTTGCGCCCTCACAGACCAAGACATATTACACTAGGGCGCCCATTTCTGTATCTGTACCCTCATCCCAAATTATTCTTTATTTATTTGGTAGTTGTAAAAAGCCTTTGTTTCCAACATTTACATATCCTTTTGTTGTCTCCCTTGGAAACTTTATTTTTCCAGAAAATCCACCCATGTCGCCCTTGGTTGGGGAATTAATTATCTGCTACTCCTGTTAACATCATCCATAAACCCCAAGTATCCCACAATTTGCGTAACCCTGATCTATGATTTTGCCTAATTTGTCCCACCTCTGGAGCAATTTAAATCCATGACTACTCATCCCTCTGACGCTAGATACAGTTTCACAGTTGCTGCCAATCATCATTCCCATACACCCCCAATCAATGGCATTCTTGAGTCTCCCCACACCTTTAATTTGTTCGTGTTCCTTATCAGTTCTTGATCTTATCCAGTGGATTTCATGAAGCCCTTTTTGCTTCATGGAGTCACGTCTCCCTCTCTGTCGACATCAACATAGTTTCCAGAAGGGAGACTGTATCTTTACTTTCATTACCTTTACAATGAGGAGTATCGGATGACACAAAGAGAACCACCATTGCTCTCTAATGTCATTGACCCCCATCACATTCGATGTCAACACACTCTCATGTTATGGTGGGTCTTACTATGTGACTATTGCAGTTGTTTTATACTAGCTGAAAACCTCTGAATTTGTTAGGCCATCAATGCCTATGAGTCATTGACACTTATTACAGGCATCCTTACCTCTATGCATAGTATGTTCACCATCATAATTAGCATCTGCCATTATCAAACTGCCCCGGAGGGCACTATAGTTATCTACATCAGCATACAACTCTAGTTACTGTCACACATTTTTGAGTTACATGACACGAGCATGGGGTATGCTCGCCTCATTTGTATACAACTTTTATTTTCCCCTACCTAGCAAAAGGTTTGGGTCCCATAAGTTCCCCTCTCCCTCCAATGGATCACTCTTGCAATTCCTATCAACACTCTTCCTTACAATGGTACTCTTAGTAGAAGAAACATTGATGTATTCTGTTTATACATATGCTCCTAACCTCACAGATCAGGGGGCATCTGTTATCACTAAAATTTCATCCACAAATGGTTACATGAATACCATATATCCAAACACCTATTAGTTCACTTGAAACACCAAGAATGCATTTCCAAGAGGCAAAAACTATACAAATGGTCAAAAAATTAACATGTGCCAAAAAACTAAATGAGGCACATGCACGTGCGCAGGCCACAAAATCCAGAAGAGCACACATGCGCCCAATGCACGACTGTGTACAAGAAAAGCCACACACACATGTGAACGACACATTTATGGTTCTTGTCAGCCCCCCACCCACTTCTGGACCAACTCCCAACTTGATTTGACCCCCAAATCCAAGCTGAATCCGAGTGGGGAGTTGGTCAAAGACCTAAGGGTGCCCTAAAGGGCCCCTTGTTCACACCAAAGACCGGTTGGATATTACCTCGAAGACAAGATATAAAAGGATTCCATGGTTGCACTACTAATTCAAGAATCTCATTGTATTGTTATGCTACCTCTATTCTCCTACAAGAAACCTATTTTCTTCTTCGAGCATACTAGCATCATCTCATTAGGCTATTCACCTCACCTCTTGAGGGAATAAGCTTGGATTTCCTCACCATTTTATTTCTAGTTTACCATTTGTAAGAAGAGCTCTCACATAGGGGATTCAATATCCCTTCCAAGGAGGAATAAGGGATCCATAAGTCCCCCTTTCTCTATGGTGTTTTCCTATTAATATACTTCTCCATTGATGGCATGATTATTGGTCATTTGTTTGATTTATTTTGGTTATAATTTCCTTATGCATTTTAGTTTTATTTATTTAGTTGTTGTTAGCTTAGTTGTTTGTTTATTTCATGTGATTGAGTCATTTGATTCATACACTAACCTATGTCTTGTCTAGCAGACCCAACTAGACTTGCAAGTGCCCTTATTTTTCTCATTCAAGTGGTTGAAAGGACACAACAGACCCAAAAGAGTTTGAGGCAAGAGATTGAGCGTTCACTATAGACCGAGTTGTAGTAATGGTAGGTTCCTCTAGCACTACAACCATCATGGTTCCATGATTTGAAGGGGTGCCATTAACTATAGTGGGTGTATGAGTCGAAGGGCTCTCAGTGTCCTGAAGACTAGGATCAATACTCATCCTTGTAGAATCACAAGTCTGAATGGTGGATGTGTGTATACCACTCCTAAGAACTCTATGCCTTTTAGAATTAAAATACTCAAAATCTGGTGGTAAATATAACAAGCGTCATGATTGGTGGGGACGATGTTTTGACTCCATGATGACTTAAGACTCTAAAGATGAAAAATCAATTCTAAGGCCAACTAGTAATCAAAGAGCACAACAAAATTCAAACGACCAATATGCATACAAACAGGGTAAAGTGGCCAAGAGTGGCCTCCCTCCCTAAAGAAGGTATGTCTCACCCAAGAGGGGCCTAAGACTCCCTGCTAAAGATTGGAGGTAACATAATCAGTTATAATGGCCCTCGTGGGCTTAACAACCAGTCGGTCAAATCCCCCTAGAGAGGTAATCCTCCACAAAGGCTGTGTCTTGTCTGACCCTTATCTGACCCAGTGTACGTGCATAATAACCCCTGCAAGTAACCTATGTGGCACCTAAGTCAAGAAACTAATAAGCCAATGTATAATCGATGGATGAGAGAGCAGTCGTAAGTCAGGTCCATCGTATGGGTAGGGTAGCAAAGACTAAAACGTTGAAAGTACCACCTCTCACGGATGTAAAGACACTAGCAAGATCCCCATATACGAATAGATCCCTAGAAATATCTCTGACGCTAAGAAGGTATCGGGGGGATATCCTTTCAACTAACCTCACGCGACCTTGTGATTAACTTCGGTGTGAGCGGATCCTCTTGATATTAAAAATTATACAATGTATTTCTCCACTCCCTTTCTCAGACACATATGTTGATTTAATTGTCTTGGAGAAGTTTACTCAAAAAATCCTATTCCAAGGCACTAAATCCTAAGCTAGTTTGTGCACCATAGAAAATAAAATTGTGACTAATCCATTTTAAATTATAGTGTTAATTTTAATGGTCATGATTACCCAAAAATGTATGGTAGTGAAACTCATGATGTTATTACTCTGCAAGGAAAGTAAATATGAAAATAATGAAAAGTCCTAACTTTAACTTTCAATGAATGATATGCTTCTAAAAACCAATGCAATTTTTAATTTCAACTCTGCGATTCTAAAGTAAACAATGCAATCTTTCATTACATGCACTAAGATAATGACAAGGACTCAAAAGACCAAAATGCCAAGCAATGAAAAATGCTTATTTTTTTGTATTTTCAATATAATAAAAAATGAAAATGCATGGACTAAAAAGAAACTTGCTATATAAACGCTACTATGTATAGAAAGAGATAACTCAAGTAGGATACCAAGCAACAAAACACTCAACCCAATATACAAGGACAATCAAAATGAAAATATGATGAGAAAGAATCCGCCCAGAAATTCAACCAAAGATAGGTTTCCTGTCATCCCACATGCACTTAATAGGCACTTACAGAGACCCAAGAAGGCTCAAAAAACATCAAATCCCACCCAACAACCACCAGACCAAGAAAACAAGCAATAAAAACTGATGTACGTGACCATTTAGGAAAACAGAGCGTATATACACATCTTGTAGAGCGACAACCTACGTATGTACGTGATTATCAAGGAAAAAGGCATGTATATGTTGAAAAAAAACAAGGCCAGGCAAGGGAGAATGTTTAAAAGTCAAACCCAGAGTGAACATAGGCTTTCAAGCAATGATGTGACAAGAAACACAATAGGAACGAGAGCAATCTAAGGAGAAAAATACTCCAAACCCTAAGAAAGAAGATTCAATCCCTGGTATGGTCACCAATTCTATTACAAGGAAAATCTCTCTATGGCTAGGGTAAACCACAACAAACGGAAATGATTGCAGAAATCAACTCTCTTCTTAAGCATGATACATAAACAAATATGCTAGCAAGATAAGATAATAGGCCTACCTTGTCTAGACGTTCGATGAAATCCACCATTGAGCACTTGACCCAAATCAATACTCCTGCAACTAGTCCTCAACAACCAAACAAAGAAAGCATATGGTGATATTATATAATGTTAACACATTCAATAGCATAATCCATTAATAAACATGACAAATACACCCATGGAATAGTAATTTAAATATTTGCAAGATATCAAATGGATGGGACAAGAGTATTTCTATTAATATATGATCCGCATAAGTGAAAATATTACAGACTTCCGTGTCGGCACGGTTTGGAACCGAGAAACTAAGTTCCTTCCAGCTGGGCCTCCACCACTTCAATCCTCCACCAAAAGCAAGCTCATAAGAGAGAAACAATGAGGTTCTCAATGAATAAGGGAAGAGCTTGGGGGATGAACATTGTGTTCAGACTTAAAGGACAAAGGGATGCAGACTCAATATGAAGTAAATAATTCCTCCTAAGTAACTTTTCTTTCAAAGTTGAATTCTTTCTCCTCTTTCCATAGCTCGAAAATGGCCCATTTATAGCCTTCAAAATGAAACGGAATGGCCAAGTCAAAATGTTTGCAGTATATTGAAGGCCAAGGATCATAGATCTCCTGTCATGACATGGAAACCCGGCATTAATTTTCATTTTCTAGCTCAAATATCGATGTACGTGGGCTGCAGTGGAGCATCGTGTGTATATGCATGATGTATAGTAGGCAAGATGCATACATGTGGAAAACTATTTATTTTTAGCTCCGCATTTTACAAACAGGGATGATAAGTCTGCATGAGGAAATTGAAAAAGGCCTTCTGTGCAAGATTGCATAGGGTGAAACAAATCTTGCTTTAACAATGTGTAGTATTGTGAAGTTGTTTGATATCCATTTCATTATCAAGACAAGGAATGTATTCTGGACCAGATGAAACATTGAAAAGTTTGCAGTTGTATTGATTCCCTAGATCTCCATTACTTTTTTCTTTCTATTCCTTCTTCGATTCCCTTGACTCCTCACCATGTTCGACCTACTTGCTAGTTTTCGTGTCCACCAAGAACTTTTGATCTGTAGTCCGATCCTCAAATTGGGCAGATTATTTCTCATCATTTGAGTTGGATACTGCTTGATTAACCCTTTCTTTCTTGTCTTCAACGTCATGTGTCTCCCAATCCCCTGATTCAACTTTGTTTTTCTTCAGAATCTCAAACTGTGTAGCATTAGGCAATGTTTCATCCAACTTGAAAGCCATAACCTTCTCTTATTTTCCAGACTGTCCATTTTCATTCAGATCTACTACATCCTCCTTAGTCTGGCCACCCCCACTTTCACCGCCATCATCTTCAACCTTTCCTAATAAACCATTATTAATCTCTTTTTTATCCCAATCCTTTTCTTTGTTATCTAATTTCTCAACAATATTTATATCAGCCTCTTTATTCACACCTGCAATCAACTTTTCATCATCTGTCCGATTTGTCACTTCACCCATTTTTCCTCCATTGAATTGCTCTCTTGGTGCTTTTTCTGATCCATCAGCGACACCTAAAATATAGTGAGTCTTCTGATCAAACCTTTATGTCTTTTCCACTTCATGAACTAAAACATTTCCATCCCCTTTGATAGCATTGTCTGGCAGGTCTCCTTGTCATTCTTCAAAATATTGTGAATCATTGAACTTCTTCTTCACTTTTGCATGAGTACTTGCAACAGGCAAGCTCACTCTCTGTGCTGGCACCACAGATACTAACAATATCATCCATGCCCCCAAAAATAAAAGAATGCTACAAAAACCACGATTGCCATTGTTGAAAAAAAAGAAGATGAACGCTTTTCCTTGTGGACATATTTCCCAGGAGACATATAAAACAGATACAGTGACAATGGGTATGGATCAATTCTCATGATGCTCATTTAGATCAAGTGCAATTGCCATGAAATATAAGAAGTATTAAGATCGTGTCTGAAATATTATAAGAACCTATCTAAACCCAAGTCTGATATGAACCTCGCGGTTACAAATCTAGAACTCGAGTTATTAATACATCATCCCTCGATCTTAACAACATTGAGCTGCATATCAAACCCTGGTTTAAATGGGTCTGTTCTACAGATTCAGAAGAAAACAGATAGTTAATGAGGTTTAAAAATGTTAAATATATTGTACCCTCAACAGTATGACCGTACACTGCCAGTTGTACTAGACAGTTGTACTTTCTATTTCTGTCTTGCTTGAGCATATATAAGCTCAGCTATTTCCTATTGTTGGGATCTCTTTAGTACTTGTTCATACATTTCAATTTACTGTTCTATTCTTTCTCTCTGCATTTCTCTTTGCTTCACAATTTATCATGGTATCAGAGCTTCAGAAGTAAGCCTCTTCACACAGTCGGGAGAGCCACATGATCCTCACAGCGTAGATCTTACACGCATCTTGAGAGAACGCGACACAGACTTTTCACAAGGTTTGGAAAGCTGTATGCAATACTCTTTAAAGATCACCGTAAGAAGCTTGCGGAGGAAGAAGAGAGGACAATGCTCGAAAGATCTTGGACGAAGAGAACATAGAAGAAGAAACCCTAAAGATTCTTGCAATTCTTCAAGAATTGTCAAAGTTTGACGAAGAAAAGCCGGAGGAGGCGAGAAATTTTAAAGAAATCGAAAATTTCCATCATATTTGTTAAATATTGAAGCACAGAACGAAGAATTCGTGAAATTATTTCAAATCTTTGAAAGATTCACGAATCTTTTCTTCTGCAGGAGAAAATTCCGTTAAATTCGGGAAAGATCGCGTCAAACACGCAAAGAACAACCATTAAGGCTGCAAAGATTCATCTTGCGAACAGATCCGAGGCGGAAAACCAGTCCAGAAGAGAAGAAGGAGAGCATGACAAAGGCGAACGCATTTCAGTTGTCAGATCTTGCACAAAGTACCGACAGCCGTTGGATCAGCGAGAAGGTGCACGAGGTTTAGTCCTCTGAAATGCAAAGGAGTGATTACGAATTGTGAAGTCGTGAAATCCCGACGTCATCTTGACCGTTCGTTCAAGAGACACGTGGCGAGATCCTATTCCATCGCAAAATCGGGAATTGGGAGTTGGACGAGTGAAAGAATCTGCTCTCCAAAAACTCCGATACGCGAAATCCCGAAATCCCGAAACGATCACAGCCGTCCATCTAAGAGGACAGGTGGCAGCAATTCAATGCATCGACATTTCGACATTTGGGGTTTCAAGCTGTCAAAGAAACTTGACATCGCAACTCGCGAAATCGTGATACGCGAAATCCCGATCAGATCTCAGCCGTCCATATCTCCTCGACACGTGGCGGACATCGAGGGCACCGTCAGCATATTGGCATTCGGAGTTTCAAGGTGACAACAATTCAGAGCATCACAAGTCGCGATATCCCGAGGCTGAATCAGGACCATCCATCTTTTAAGGATGCGTGGCGCAAATCTGGCGACTCAGAAAAAGTCCTGAAGAGGAAAGAGCCATCGGCATATCGGGATTCGGGAAATTGCGAAACTTGAGAACAAGTGATCAGGTTTCTTTCCAGTGAAATCCCCGACGCAAATCTAGCCGTCCATCTGTTCAGGACGCGTGGCAGAGATCGAGGCTTTCAGAAAAAGTCTCGATAAGCGACTTCATCGGTTTTTTGGGGATTCGACAAATCGCGGATCCTGGAGACAAGAAGTCTGGGACATAACATATTGTGAAATCGCGAGGAGAGATCACGACCGTCCATCTGTTAAGGACGTGTGTCGCAGATCGGAGCCATCGGGAAAAGTCCCGATAGGACAGCGCCATCAAAAAATCGGCGATCGCGGATTCGAGGAGTCAGAAACACTCGACATCAGAACTCAAAAAATCTCGATTCGCGATATCCCGATATGATCTAGATCGTCCGATCACTGCAGATCTAGACCATTGAAAAGTCCAAAGGCGATTTTTCGCATTTCGGCGATTTGTAAGCCAAAGAAACGGGAAAAGCCCGTAGCGCTTTAACACAAGGTGTGTGGTCACATTGAAAGGAGACCTAGGGCCAATTCAAGCCCGATAAGCTCCTATCAGCCATCGGCACATCGGCCATCGGCAAATCGGCGTTTCTGAGATTGGAGGTAAATACGAATTTTTCCCTCTATTTTTTCTGCAATTTTTTTTTTATATATGGCGTCGACTAGCAATCTAGGCCCGACTCAGGGTTTGATTCTTCTTGGTAAGAATTACGAATTTTGGTCTCTACAAATGAGGTCGTTCTTGCAAGCACAAGAATGCTGGGAACCAGTGGATCTCGGATATGTGGAACCAGATCCAGCCGCCCTCACTTCCATGACAAATGCGCAGAGAATTGCTCAGGCAACTCTGAGGACTAAAGAAAACAAAGCAAAATTCTGGATTTAGAACTCTGTAGATGATTCGATTTTCTCGAAGATCACAGGCGCTGGTACTTCCAAACAGTCCTGGGATATCCTCAAATCTTCCTACCAAGGAAATGACAGGGTCAAAACAGTTAAACTGCAAACCTTGTGGACACAATTCGAGACTCTCAGGATGACAGAGTCTGAAACAGTGAATCAGTTCATGACCAGAGTCATGGTAATTGTGAACCAGATCAGACTGATTGGTGAAACCATCACTGATCAACGAATTGTTGAGAAAATTCTCAGAAGTCTACCCAAGAAATTTGAAATGGTTGTAACAGCCATCCTTGAATCCAAGGATCTGTCAAGATTTTCAACAGATG
>SNQJ01S0023329.1:88411-111885 GCA_010110895.2 Picea sitchensis | reverse complement strand
GTTTAACCACATAAATTGAAAGCATGGAAAATCTGGCCGTGCAGGGAAGGTTGTCAGCTGAAAGTTCCCTGTCATGGATTTTCGCGTGAAGCCCATACTGATCTGATGTTGCGTCTGACAAAATAATGGAAGTGCATCCGGAAAAAAGAAGATGCAGATGCCAAGCCTTGAATAAAGTGACCAGAGCACACTTCTGTAGGGAGCAAGTTGCTTTTAGTATATATACTTAGTTTTTATATTTGGTAATTGTCGATGGTAGAGAAAAGCTCCCGATTTGTAAAGTTTTAATGAACACTCTGGTTCTCTAGTTATGCTTTGTAATCTGAGATTTATTGTTTAATGACAGTTGTCTTTCTTGCTCCCTCTTGTTTCCCCCGATACTGAAAGAGTTCATGATTGACTGATTCACCTGAATTATTGTGACTGAATTATGATGAAAGTTTGATTATAGTGATGTTATAATTTCTTTCATTTCCTTTGAGACTTGAATTCAAGAAGATCTTGTATCTAAGTTTTTCCTCCTAGGCTGCTAGAAGACCTGATGTCTTCGGCAGACCTCTACATTTTCTCGCCAAAGTCTTCCTCCTACTCTCCCTTACCACAACCTACTGATTGAAATTAAACCAAGACCTCACCTGCTTGTGCATATCAATCCAGTTTTCCAAGTTAAGACAATATTTTCTTGAGACTACACCCATTTGAACCTCTTATAACCAACCTGTGACATAAAAATGATGGGTACTGGGCTTACCTTTGCCGCAATCCAGAGCTGACTTTTGGTGTTAACATTTATGGTGCCATTTCGTAGGACAAAATTGAATATTTTCCCTAGGATTGAACGACAAAGCTTGTGAGTTCTGAAGGTGCAACAGAACTTAGTACATCAAATATTGCAACTGTGCACCTGGTGACTCCACTGTGTTGATTCCATTGTTTCAAATGTGGCTTCTAGAGGCTGACACATGAGGTCTACTCCACAGCTTCCTTTAGCAACACCAAAAGCTGACCTAGAGAAAAATTTCAGAAAAGGAAATGCCCCTCAAGAAGGTACTTCTGCTGCTGAACCAGGTATTTTTGATGATTTTCATTGTCCTCCTTTAGAAACTCTAATATCTGCTTCTCATTCTTTTATTATACCGTCTATTGTAGTTTCACGAAGTTTAAAGTTTGGGAGTTTTCCTGTTGAGTTTTCCCCTCCTGGTTTGTGTTTGGACGGACAAATCCTTGTCACTCCTCTATCGCCTGAAGTTGTACCTTGGTCTAGACCCCAGACCTTAGAATATTTTCCCACTCCAGGTTTTATTACTCCTCCTCATGTTAGAGTTACTAATTTTTCAGAAGGGGAATCCTCTTTTCCTTCAAGCCCTATAGCCTTTTCTCCAAATCCTCTTCTATTTCCCTTTCCTCTTGGAAGCTCAGTTCTAGTCTCCCTTGTTCAAACCCCTCCCCCTCCTATTTCTCCTCCACCTATCATCCCTATGGTAGTTTCCAATCCTCCTAGGAATAGAATGGATGACATAGTGGTTGTAAGATATACCCTTCTAGTCCTACCTCAACCAATGAATGCTCTCCTTGCTGGAGATTACCTAAAGTATATGCCCAAGTTCACGAGAGAGGAGGACGTAACTACCGAAGAAAACCTTACTGCCTTCTATAGTTATGTAGACAACCTTAATATTGAAAATGAGGATATATGGATGAGAGTCCTTGTCCAGAGCCTTGATGGCGAGGCTAGGAAATGGTTTAGGGGGTTGACCCCTGGATCCATTACTAGGATTGAGGACCTAGATTATGTTTTATTGACGCAATGGGGGGATAAAAAAGACTTTATGTATTATTTCACATAATTTAGTTTCCTGAGGAGAAAAGAGGGAGAATCTGTCTCTGACTTCTCCAAAATATTCAATAAAATGTACAGTAAGATACCTGCTAAGATAAAGCCTAAAGAAGCCTCTGCCAAAATTACTTACGCTAACACTTTTGACCCCTATTTATACCTATTTTTGAGAGAAATAAGAGCTACTTCCTTGGATCATATACAAGATGCAAACCTAGAAGTAGAATCCAATGTATTGGTAGATGACAGACTTAGGAATAAATACGACAGAGGGAGAGGGAGAGTTGAGGCCTGAACCTCTGGTTCTTCTACATCTCACCCTCAAGTAGATGAATTGACCAAGATGGTGAAGTCCTTATCTGTAGAAATGGAGAAGATGAAATTTGAAGGGAAGCAAGGTTATAAGAATTTCCAAAATGTTGATAACAGAGATAGCTTCAGAATACCAAACAATGCCCCTCAAATAATCTTGAGAGGGCCAAGAAACAGAGAGAGGGATGATCAGAAAATACAAACACCTTTCCAAAATAACCTAGTTGTTGATGAAGAGAGGGAGGAAGAAGAGTTTGATCCTGAAATCCAGTGTCTTGGAGACACCTCCCCATTTCCCCATTTGACTCAATCTACATACAAGGAATCCCTCATGAACAATCAAATAAATGAGCTAAGTAAGGGTGAGAAGGCTAGTAGTAGTCCCAATGAATACAATCTCAGGTCTAAGAAGAAAGAAGGGAAGTCCGATGCCACTGATTATCCTTCCATAGCAGAGAAGCCTACTAAATATGCAGAAAACAACAACAAAGAAAAAAAATCTCAGAGCCCCTCACCGATACCCAAATACCCTGCCCCATAAGTGAGAGAAGTTATGAAGCCTCTTTCGTCCTTCATCTTTGAGCACAAAATTCAAAAGATCAGAATCCTTGTGCCCCTTTCAGAGCTAGTCAAGCATGAATATTTCAAAAAATCCCTCTGTAAGCTGTTGCAGTCTCAACCATCTTTCCATTCCATAGACTCAGTAAATCTTCAAGATGAAAATCTAGCAGTCATGTTAGGTACTATGGTAGAAGATAGAGATGATTTATCCCCTCCCTTTTATATATCACTGAACATACATGATAAGGTGTTTCATAATTGTTTGATGGATTCAGGGGCATCTCATAATCTTATGCCCAAAACTGTCATGGAAGAACTCAGGTTAGAAATCACAAAGTCTTATCATGATTTGTATTATTTTGATTCAAGGAGGGTGCAATGTCTTGGGGTCATCAAAGATCTGGCCGTGACCTTTTTTCAGATTCCCATGAAGAGTGTAATCATGGATATCATGGTGGCTGATGGCCCCCTTAAGTTTGGCATGCTCTCGTCAAGATCTTGGATAAATATACTTTGGTGAACCTTATAGCTGGACCTCACATATGCTACCATTACAATGTTCGAAGGGGAGCAAAGGAGACTATACAAAGAAGCTCAGTTGGCCTATATTATTAGTGATGAAGTAGACCCCACCAATCATCCTATCTTTGCACTTGACACTAATTTGGGATCTAGTTTGTTACAACTCATTGATACTCCTGAAGATCCTCTTGAAATCACAAAGAAACCCATTTATTTTCGTGAAATACCTCCCCCAACTAATTTTTTGTGGAAGATGTTGTTCAACGAAACCTCTTCTAGGGAAGGTGTTGGTGTTGGAGTGGTTTTTGTGTCACCTTGTCAAGAAGCCATACCTTTGTCCTATAAACTAGAATTTGAAGCTACCAACAATGTGGCAGAGTATGAGGCTCTTGTTTTGGGTTTGAGGGCTGCAAAGGATATGGGAATTGAAGAGATAGCAGTGTTTGGAGATGTTGAGTTGATTTTCCAGCAGATCAGAAATATTTATCAGGCCAAAAACCCTCGGCTCAGAAGTTGCAGAAATGAGGTATGGGACTTAATTGACAGTTTTTTCTTGGCTTTCAACATTTCATTTATTCCAAGAGAAGAGACTTCCATGGCTGATTCTCTAGATTTCTCAACGAGCCAGTTCAGGGTCCCACTGCCACCTAAGATTAGGTATGATGTTGAGATTAGATATAGGCCCTCTGTACCTAATACTATCAAGCATTGGAAGGTGTTCGAGGATGATCTTGAAATCAAAATATTTCTTCAGTTGGTTGATGAGTTCTCTGCATTACACATTGATCAGGACCATGATTCCAAAGGTGACCCTCCCCCCGAAGAATTTTTTAATAAAATTGCTAATCACTATATTTATCAGCTACCTAGCAACCACATTACAAAGGGACTAGTTCCTTTGGAATGATTGTTTGATGGGAACGATGTGGGAATACAGTTTAAAGTCCCAACTGAGGATGTTGATGTGGCTGAGTGAAATATTGGCACAAAGGAGGATCCAAAATTAATCAAGCTATCAAGCATCCTATCAAGGGAGCAGAGGGTCAAGTATGTTGAGTTATTAAAGGAATTTACTAACGTGTTTTCTTGGACCTATGAATACCTCAGAATATATGACACAACCGTCATTGAGCATAAGATCCCATTGAGAGAGGAGGCCAAACCATTTAGGCAGAAATTAAGACAAATAAATCCTATGATGTTGCCTATTATGGAAAGGGAGGTAAAGAAGTTTTTGGACACCCAATTCATTGTCCCTTTGAGATATTTTGATTGGGTATCCAACTTGGTCCTGGTGAGAAAGAAAAATGGAGAAATCATACTGTGTGTTGACTTCAAAAAACTGAACATAAGATCTAAGAAGGACAATTACCCTTTGCCAAAGATGGAACACATATTGCAAAGGGTGACATGTGCATCCAAAATTTCCATGATTGATGGATTTTCTGGCTATAAATAGATCTCTATCCTTCCTGAAGACAAAGAAAATACAACCTTCACCACTCCTTGGGGCACATTCATGTATGCCAAAATTCCCTTTGGATTGATGAATGCAGGAGCTACCTTCCAAAGAGCCATGGACATCACATTCATTGGAGAAAGAGATAAATTTGTGGTTATCTATCTGGATGACGTAACGATCTTCTCCAAATATGATAAAGAACATTGTCAACATCTGAGAAAGGTCTTCTCGAAATGAAGAAGGTTTGGTCTCTCCTTAAATCCCAAGAAGTCTTTATTTTCTATGTAGGAAGGAAAATTGTTGGGACATATTGTATCATCCAAGGGGGTCAGGATCGATCCAAGCAGAGTGGAATTTATTCAAGCCTTGTCACTTCCCAGGTCCAAGAAGGAGGTTTAGTCTTTCCTAGGAATTTTTTTTTTTTCTGAAAAGGTTTGTTTCAAATTTTTTTGAATTNAATGGACTGTTGATCCCAGGGAATCCTTCAACCAAATAAAAAAAATCATTGATTGAGGCACCTGTGCTGATCAATCCTGATTACTGCAAAGATTTTCTGATTTTTTCTTTTGCTTCTTTTGATACAGTGGCAGTTGTTTTATTACAGAAAAATGTTGAAGGGCTGGAGCAACCTATTTCATTTTTTAATAGAGCACTAAGAGATGTAGAGGAAAAATATGACATCATGGAGAAACAAGCCTATGCCTTGGTAAGGGATCTCAAGGATTTAAGAGTTTATGTTCTGCATTCAAGGGTCATTTCATATGTCCCTTCAGCTTTTGTGAAGGACATTCTCATCCAGCCTGACATAGATGGATGAAGGAGCAAGTGGATTGCCAAAATCCTTGAATTTGATCTGGAAATAAAACCCACTGAAGTACTTAATGGTCAAGGTTTAGCCAACCTGTTGGTTGAATCTAATTATAAATCTTTAGGGGTTAACTTCATCAACGCTTGCTCAAGAGATCAATGAGCTAATTTGTCTAATAACAACCCTCAGGACAACCCTTCGTTGGAAGTATGTGCCTGGTATATTAAAGATATTATATATTTTTTGTGAGATTTAAGGCCTCCTAACGGTATGGGAAAAATCAAGGCAAGAGCTCTTAAGCTTAAAGCAATTAAATATTTCCTTCTTGAGCAGGTTTTGTATTGGAAAGACCCTCTGGGAGTGCTTCTAAGATGTATATACCCATCAGAGGCCCAAAAGATCATGTTGTATTTCCATAGCGGCCTATGTGGGGAACATCACTTCTGGAAAACCACTGCCTACAAAATTCGTAGGGATGGGTACTACTGGCCTACTCTATTCACTGACATCTGTGCAAAAATTAGGGCCTGTATCAAATGTCAGAAATTCTCTGGGAAGCATCAACTCAAGTCTCTTCCATTGAAGTTGGTACTAGCTTCAAGACCCTTTCAGTAGTGGGGCCTAGAATTTATTGGGGAAATTCATCCTACTTTAAGTGGTCAACACAAATGGATTTTAACTGCAACATATTATTTCACCAAGTGGATAGAAGCTATCCCCACAAGGAGCACTTGTCACAAAGTAATCATTGGTTTTATTGAAGATATTATGGCAAGTTTTGGTTTTCCGAACAAAATTGTCACTGATAATGCTGCATCCTTCAAGGCCAAACCATTGATCAAGTTTTGAGAGAAGTTCAGAATTGCATTGATTCACTCTACCCCCTACTATCCCCAAGGCAATGGACTGGAAGAGTCCTCTAACAAAAGCCTAATAAAGATCATCAAAAGACTGTTAGAGGACAACAAGAAAGTCTGGGACTGAATGTTACAAGGGAAAAACTCTCTATGGCCAAAGGTAAACCACAAAAGATAAGTATGACTGCAGAAATCAACTCAATTCCAACATATGCTATATAAACTAATGTGAAATATAAGAAAGAGGCCTACCTCGATCCAACATTTGATGATGTTCCACTGTTGAGCAATTTGACCCAAATCTTTATACCTACAAGAAGTTCTCAACAAACAAGCAGAGCAAGTATACAGTGATAATATAAAAGGGGTTAGCACATTAGATAGAATAATCCATTAATAAACATTACAAACATGCCCATGGATAGTAATCATATATTTGCAAGATATCAATAGGACGAGAAAGGAGTATTTCTATTAATAATTGATCAACAGAAATGACAACGATACAAACTTCTGTGTCGACACGGTTCAAAACCAAGAAACCAAGTCCCTTCCAACTGGGTCTCCACCACTTCAATTCTCCACCAAAGGAAAGCTCATAGGAAAGAGGCAATGAGGTCCTCTCAACAATAGGGAAAGATCTTGGGGGCTAAACAATGTGTTCATACTTGAGGGATAGAGGGATGCAGACTCAATATGAATTAATTTCTCCAGAGTAATTTTTCTCTCAAAGTTGAACTCTTTCTCCCTTTTTTTCCATGGGTCAAAATTGTGATCTTATAGCCTTCAGGATGAAACTGAAGGGTCGAGTTAGAATTTTTCCAGTATATGGAAGGCCAAGGATCAGAGATCTCCTGTCGTGACATGGAAACCCGACCTCATTTTGTGTTTTTTGGCACAAATCGCGATGTACGTGGGCTGTAGTGGATCAATAAGGGTATATGCATATTGCATAGGAGATAGGGAGCATATATGTGGAAAAATGTACATTTTTAGCTCTGGATTCATCAAAAGGGGATAATAAGTCTGCATAGGAAAATGGAAAAAGACCCTCTGTGCAAGATAACAATGGTGAGGAAAATATTTGTATAACATATTCCCCTTAATGTGTGAGATCAGAGGAGTACCTGCGATGGTCGAAATACATTATAAATAACCTAGAAGTGGAGTGGTAGAGAACCAGCTGAACGAACTCAATTACTCATTACATTACGCAATAACTTTACATACATGGCTACCAAGAATACAATGCAGATCCATGTGGAAAATATACCAAACAAGTGTTCGTGGCCATGAACAGGAAAATACAAATGTGGTTGCATGCCAAAAGTTGTCATAGTCACAGACAAGGCCTAGTGAAACCAGTCTCAATATCAATCTAAAGATATCTGTATACCACATAGTACAATATGATCTCCCATGATCACTAAAGTCAAATAGGTACTGGTTAAATGAAGGGGAAGTAACAACTTAGGAAAGTTGCAGCCACATAGTGATGTCTTCGAGTCTTCTACACTATCCTCCAAGGGTGCAAGTATACATCATGTGAATAAATGAATTGAGGTCGAACACGTTGAGACATTGTTTGATTACTGGTCATTGAGGTATACCGTTAACAAATGTGAGACAACCTACCAGTAATGAAAGTAGGTATCAAGGCACTAAGTACATTTCTACAAGTGTGAATAAAGGAGTTCGTGTCGAATGCTTAAGAAATGCATTGATCAGGAGACATTGATGTATTCTCATATGTCAATGGTGATAGAGCCTTCCACTAATGACTGCAAGCCTCAAGGTACTCATAAAACTCTAGGTCCCATATCCAGAATAAATGAGTTGAAGTAGATGGAAAGAGACCCACTGAAAGGAGAGCATTGAGGCATATCTCATCAGTCAGCATGAGGAACAAAGCATGAGCTTCATGATTTGGTGGAGATCGGATGAAGAACATTGTTCACGAACCAACGAACCTGTGCATCTTCCATGTGTGCCAAATGAAATCAGTACATGAAAATACCCTCTGAATAGCAGCCAATGATGAAAAATTGTTGACAAAGGCAAGGAAACCACCAATAAGGCTAATGGCATCCAAGACACTGCACAAATCCCAAAGTGTGAATAGATGTCTTATCGTCGAACACAAAGGAAACCACCCAGTCAACAACCAATGATGAAGTGTCGATTGTTGGGTTCAAGTTGACCTACCAATGATGAAATTAGGGCTAAGGTGCATGATAAGACCAAAGTATCATGTGATTTTGAGATAAAACTGAGGGTATGGCTAACATGTGAAGTCAAGATTTCTGAGGAGTGGCCAACATAGGTTGATAGACTTCCTTTGAACAAGAGCATGAGACATATGGTGGACTCTGATATCATGGAATCAATGATGTGACAATTAGATGCAGGAGGCATCCATAATGTTCTCTATAGGGACTGGAAGAGTAACCAATCGGTAGAGAAAATTCTGTAGCGATATCAGCTTCCTAAGGCCATGCTAAACCCAAAATTATGATGACACAAAGACTCAATAAATTTATTCTCTGTTCAAAGGTGACATGACTGTTGCCAATTACAATATAGTACTCCCTTCTCGCCCATATTTTTTTGTTTTTTCATAACAATTGAATGCTATGATACACAGGAGGGAATGAGTGTCGCAAGTAATAAAAACTAGTTCCAGCAGTGGAACATGCCGATGCTTAATGCAAGGGAATGCATGCGTGATATGGACACTCGGGGTGATGTTCCCTCCAAGGTATAGGGTGTCAAATTGTGAAGGATATAAACAAGGTTCTGCTTGGTTGAGGATGAAAACTACTTAGGCTATGGTTTATAATGCAAAGCGAGAACTGGATAAAGGCTCAATACTGTGAGCGAGGGCATGAGATGCAATCACAACTTAATGCCAAAAAATGTCCTTTTTTATATCTCTTTTAAACTTGTGGCAAATAGACGTCTTTTCAAATCCAATTTACGAGTGTGAAAAAGACAAGTCCACTTGGCAATCTTTTCAATTTTTGGTAGTGAGTCGAAAAAGAGATTAACTAAGACTCATGACCTTTCAAATCCATCTTTAACGAGCGTGAAAGGGACAAATCACTCGACGATCTTTTCAATTTTTAGAAGAGTCGGAAAAGAGCTTAACTGAGACTCGTTTTTGGGAGTCCATGGGTAATAAGGCCGCATGTGCATGAATGAGAAATGAGGCTCATCATACAGTCATGTATTGAATTATAATGGACTCTCGGTCCTAAGGAAAAACTCAACATGGGCACCAAATGAAAAAGAGGTTCTAACTAGGGTACCCATTTTTGGTAAGTCTCTACCATTTATTAATGACGCTATTAATAGCAGATGGGGGGTTATGCATCACAATAAATGGGTTCATCCCCAAGGTATAGGTATTCGAAGGATAATGCAAAATGAATGATGTAGTAGATACCTATCCTATATGCTAGGTTATGAATATACCTGCCCAAGGAGACAAACGACCAACTATGACGTTGAAATCCGCAAGAAAACTGAGTCAAAACTGCAAAACCAACTTAGAACCACTCTTGAATTAGTCCGTTAGGTGAAACAATAGAATGAAACTATATCAAGTGGGTAAAAATAGCTTATAAATAGTAATAAAATCACAAATTACTGTATCATTTTGATTTTTTCCTAAACAATGCAATTTGGACTAAAAATTCCTCCAAGATTCAAATGACGATTGCAGGAACAATAGGCAATGGAATCATGAACCGTCTGGATCATGTAACTCTTCATCCCATCCTCTTTAAATTCAGTGGTTTACATTTTTGAATTAGGTTCTATTTTGTTAGTTTTTTAGGGCTCAACTTGGGGTTTTTGGTATACGCGGGTTTCTCTGAATAGGTCACATATATGACTAGATATACGCCCTTGTGTGAACCACATGGGGTGTATATCAAGCCCTTCCTGGGACTGTGAGAAAGTAAAGTCGCATATATATGTACACAAAAGACGAAAAATAGGGGTTTCTAACTCAAAAATGATTTGTTTTTTGAAGGATGGTGTTGGAATGGAGAGAGAGTGAGCATGAGGAGGTAGATGCAGCAGTGGATCGGGATCCAGTGGCTCAAGTAGCTCTAAAAAGATGTGGTTTATACAATTTTTGGGCTCTCAAGGGAATGAGGGCCCAAGTGAGGTTGTTGGAGATGCTGGTGGGCTATTGGGATCCTGATAGTGATAGGTTTATCCTTGATGGACAAACATTAAGGATCGAAGTAGAGGACATCTACTTCTTAACTAGTCTTTCACGCCGAGGAGAGTTTGTGAACCTCAAGTCATGTGGAGAGGGGAGTGGGATGAAGATCGAGGAGTATATCAAAGCCCACTGTGTTGCAGGGACTCCCATGGTGGGAAGTCAAGTCCCCATCTGGGCTATAAGTAACCTCAGCCTGAAGATCATTGTGTTGGTGCTTACTAGGATGATAGGTTCGACCTCATTGCATCAATCATCGAGGCCACTTATGTTTTACGCATTGGAGTGTGTGAGACCCACTGTCTACAATTGGTGTACCTCATTGCTGACCAATATGAAAGGTAAGTTGATAGAGTGCAAGCAGGGGTTAAGAAAAACTTCAGGTTTGCCTCTATCCTTTGCATCTTCGTTTTCAAGCGAGTTCTAGGTTTGGAACCCAGAGTGGAGATCCTTCCTAGAAGACCACGTGATCCAACCATGGCACAGTGGATCGAGGTCATGATACGGAAGGGGGGAGGTAGGGTTTCAACATCCTACAATGATGATTTTTTCTTTTGGTGGCAGAGACAAATCATTGCTCTGGTCGACTATCCCTATACAGGGATCGATTTCAGATGGAACCCAGATATGCCACTTCCACCAAGAGACGCCTACATCGCCATAGGTAAAAGTTTTTACATATTTCATTTTTTTGTATTTTTGTATTTAAAGAAACAAAAATATTTTTGGATGGTGTTTGAATATTAACTAGATACTTGTGTGATTTCAGATGTGGGTCCGCAAGGGCCAGAGGGATTCCTATGACATAGACGGAGGCACCGAGGAGATGAGACAGTGGGAGGAGAAGTGGAGAGAGCCCTACATAACATGTAGGGAAACCTGTCTCGTTTGACACAGAGGATTCCTATGGTGAAGGTAGAGGATCTACCTGAAGCCATGCAGGGACAGGCTGTTGGTGTACCTAGAGCATGGGTACAAATCTTCCCGCATCTCGCAAACGTCATTGTTTGCTATCATGATACACATCCGACGCCACATGCATAGATGCCATGGGATATGTATATCGGTTGTATATGTATTTTGAGGATTTTAGCCCCAATTTTGTAATATAAACACCATATTGTTTGAAATATATAAAGAGGGATCTTTGGCTTTACTCATATCTTACAATGTGTACATTTATTTAATGGTTTTATTTACTTTATTAATGTGACAAATGCCAATCTAAAACATAATTAGTGTAGGCATCAAATACATTATTAGAAATTCTAGGGATGTGAAAATATGTAATAAAGTCAAATTGGTGTTCTAAAAGACGTACCCATGGGAATCAACGGAGTAACGTAGAATCACGCACATGGTAGCGACCGTTCAACTCATATACTACTAACCGAGAATCTAGACGAACCTCTAGAGAGTGAATACCATGTGAGATGACATCGCACAAAAGTTCTATGATGGTGCTATATTCGGCCACATTATTCGTGGATGACCCTAGGCATACGCCACCTGAAGACACTAGCAAACCCTCGGGAAAGTAAATAACCCAAGTGGCAGAATCCAAGTTTCGTGTATGATGACTGGATCCATCTGCGAATCATAGGTAGACCAAAGACTCTGTTGACATATTCCAATCAAAAGGAAAAACTAGATAAGCAATCCAAAGACAAAAAGAAAACGGGAAAAAGATGTATATACACCAAATTTACATTAGTATACAAAGGGTTTCACCCAAGCCTAAGGCTCAAGCATAATACCTTTTCAAGTAGATCCCATTTCTGGGCTCGGTCAGTTTATTCCCTTCATAATATTCCAACTCATAGGCTCCTTTTTCTAGAACACGTCGCACGATATAAGGATCGTGCCACATGATTTTAAACTTGTCTGCCCCTAGAGGTTCTTTGTCTTGGTCAAACAAGAGGACCAATTCACCCTCGGTGTACAACTGGGGATAGAAAGACTTGTCATACTAAACCTTGACATGTTTCTTTTTTGCCTTGATAGTCGTAAAGGCATCTCGACACTGCTCGTCAAGACTCTCTAGGTGTACAAGGAGACACTCTAAGTCTAAAGTATCAAGTAGGAACTCGGCTTCCAACTTGAGAGAAGGGATTTCGCATTCAACATGAAGTATTGAGTCCACACCGTGTACTAATTGAAAAGGGGGAAAATGGGTGGCAGTCTTGACCGAGGTTCGGTATGCCCAAAGAACAGGATATAGCATGATGTGCCAATCAGAATTACTCCATCTGACAGTTTTTTTCAAGATGGTCTTGAGAGACTTGTTGATGACCTCTACTTCCCCATTTTCTTGGGGGTAATAAGGATATGAGTGACCATGTATAAAACCTATCTTGGATGCTAGTTCTACCATCATTTCATTCTAAAAGTGACTGCCATGATCAGTGACAATCTCACTCAGGATACCGAACCGGGCAATAATTTGGTTGAACACGAAGAAGGTTGCAATCCTCCCAACAGATTTTACGGTAGGCATGGCTTCAGCCCACTTGGTAAGGTAGTGGATAGCCACGATAATGTGTTGGTGCCCCCCAGCCGAAGTTGGGTTGCAATCAACGAAATCCACCCCCCACTTGGTGAAGGGACCGACGGTAATGACTGGGTGAAGAGGGGTTGGGTGCGAGTGTATTTTCCGAGTGAACACCTAGCAGGGGTGACACTTCTTAACCACTTCAATGCAATCTTTAAATATAGTGGGCCAGAAATAACCGGCTCACATGAATTTTTGGGTTGTTACAAGCCCGAATAGGTGGCAACCACAAGCCCCTTTGTGGAAATCATATAGGACTAACTCAGCTTCTTCATGAGTTAATAAACAATGTAAGATACTATCTATTCCTCGACGATATAAAGTGTCTCGGATGATGGTATACTTTTTGGCTTGGTATCTAACACGACGTTGATCTTCTCGCGAGAGATGTTGAGTGAAATTCAAGGTTTGAAGATATGAAGCAATGTCTCCATACCAGGGGTCGGATGATGAGACAAGGAAAATGTGTTCGTCTGCAAATGAATTGACATGGATAACATCCTCGTCTAATCGTGGGAAATCGGATACTAAATCTACAAAAACTGGTGATTTTTTGGACTTGGCTGAAGCAAAGTTGAGATCAAATTCTTGTAAGATGACAATCCATTTATTATATTTCCCACCTATGATATGCCTAGTGAGGATGTACTGAAACATATTGACATCGACAACCACAGTAGTCTTGAAAATAAATATGTAGTGTCGTAAACGTTAGGCTGCGTGAATGGTAGCCAAAGCTATCATTTCAATGTGAGAGTAATTAAGCTTAGGACCGACTAAATTTCAACTAAGATAGTAGATGACGTTCTCATGGAGTTCATCATCTTCCTGAACTAGAACCATACCAATCGTTTCTTCAGACTCAACAATATACAACAAGTAATCTCTACTGTAATTAGGATATTTCAACAAGGCTTTCTTTAAAGCGTCGAAAGACTCCTGGGATCTCTCATCCCAGATAAAAGGAATGTCTTTCTTAAATAGTCACATGAAAACCTTAGCGATATTGGCATAATTCACTATAAACCGACGCAGAAAGTTATCTTTTCCATGTAAAACTTGAAATTGTCTAATCATGCACAGGGGAGGCAATTGAAGTATTGCCTCAACCTTAATAGGATCTACCATGATCTTGATCTCAGAAACTAAGAATCCTAAGAGACAGCCAGACTTAATGCAAAATATGCATTTGTGAGGGTTTAACCAGATTCTATATTAACGACATCTTTGAAAAACCAGTCGAAGGTGTGTAACATGATCCACTCTCTTGTGAAAGTGAGCATCAAGATCATCTAGGTAAGCTTCAACTATGTTATTGAGATCATGAAAAGTGAAAATCATGGTGCATTGGAAGGTCTCTCCGATGTTTTTCAGGCCGAAAGGCAGTTTCCGGTATGAAAAAGTACCCCAAGGACATATAAATGTCATCTTGTGTTGGTCCTCAAGTTTGATCTGGATTTGGTTATATCCTAAAAATTCATCCATAAAGGAAAATATTTTGCTTCCCGCACACTCATCGAGAATCTGATCAATGAAAGGCATGGGGAAGTTATCTTTAGGACAAGCCTTGTTAAAGATGCAAAAGTCCATACACACATGGATGGTTCCTTTCTTTTTATTCACAGGAACGGGGTTGGATACCCATTTGGTTAAGGGAACCGAGTATATGAAGCTAGAATTAAGTAGCTTCTCCACCTCTACCATAATAGTAGGGGCCTTCCTAGGATTGATAACTCTAAGACATTGTCGAACAATTTTAGCATCCAGATAAGTCCTAATATCATGTTCAACAATATGAGGGTCGATCCCTGGCATCTCTTCATATGACCAAGCGAATACATCTCAAAATTATTTGAATAGGTTGGTGTAGATCAGAATCTCTTTTGGCGAACAATCCACACCTATATTTACATTCTCAATATTGCCAGGGGTAAGAGAGATATTGATTGGTACAGTAGGAGAAATACTCGCCATATTTCCTTAGGCATAAATTATGTGCGTATTAAGTGGAACTACGACGTGATAGACTATCTCACTCAAGTTAGACCGAAAATCATCTTGCTTGATTCTTTCAAGACTTGGGAGAAAATAAGATTGATGATGCATATCATCCCAAGGTCTCTCAGAAACATTCATGGATTCGTCCGAAGGAAAAGTCTCATCTAAGAAATCATGTGAACAAGATAATGAGGTGGCCCATATAGGCCTAAGAACATGATACTCCTCGTTTGCCTACATGGTAACATGATCGGGATCGAAGGAGGAGTCAAGAATTGCTTGATATGCAATCTCCACTGTCGATAGTGGCATAGCCATGCCAGCATGCAACTGACCTTCACTTGACAAAGTCGGAGAAGGTAGGGTCCATGGATCACTAAGATAGGAAGTGAAGAAAGTAATGGACCTCCCTACTAAATTAGGCCTACTATACATGGCGTAAATGTGGTGAGTTGGTGTTGAGAAGTCGAAAGTACCCATGAGGGAAGAATACATTCCAACACTGATATTCTCAGTTGTCAACTGATAATTGTCGATCACTGGGATCGATGGTCTAACCGATGCATTCAGACTAGAGTACGCAAAGGATAATTGGTCGACCATCACTATATATCCCTAATGAGGAAAACAAAGTGTGCAGAAAATGGACAACACGACAACGACCATATCATAGGTCCAATTGTGACCTAGTAAAAATTTATAATCGAGAGGTGCATCAACTACCTCTACTTCCACCTCTACCTTCTTCCCACCTAACTAGACTGGAAAGGCGGGAAGAATACCATGAGGGCGGAAGGAATGAATGTCAAATGCATTCAACATGTTTGATGACTTGGAAAGGGTTGGAGAACCAATATCTTTCCAACATACCAGGGACATCACGCAAGTGGCAACACCTTCATCAACAACTGCTTGTTTGATAATATACTTAGAATACTCCACATGGATTTGGAAATCCACATGGTAGGGTAAGCGAGGCTTCACATCTGTGACATCAAACTTGATAAATTTCAAGCCACAAGGTTCTAGAGATCCTAAGGCATAGAGTAAGGCATTCTTCTATGATGGACACATCTGGAGTACCTCCAAATCCAATATTGCACAAGGGGTTAGGCCCAGATCCTAAATAATAGAGTAGTTCTGGGCGGCTCTAGAACTAGGGTTGTGGGTAGAGTGCTTGAGTACTCCTTTTGGAATACGAGGAGATGGCTTTGGTTTCTTGATCTGTAAGCTCATCTCTGGGGGGGAGGAGCCTCTAGGTTGGTAATAGCTTTTGAAGAGCTATAATCTCGAGAGTGGGTGGCTATATCAATTCTCACGTCGACCATATTGATGCAAACATGATCTTCATCTTGCGAAAGTGGGTTTTGACTTCCACCAGACGCATTTCCAGGGCTCAAAGAGATCAAGGCTAAGTGTTGATTGTGTGGGAATGGGTTTGTCAACACCACAGGTGGTAGATTTGAAATCCTCACAGCCTCCGCAAGTTTTGGGCATAAGTGTGTAAGGTGGTCATCGATACAAAGTTTACAAGGAAACTTCACCTTACGTTTCTCTATCTTGCCCTCTCCAGTATTATCATTCTGTTTCCCATTATTATATTTGTCCTTGGGTTTATTATTATTCTTCCCACCCTTATGATTATTTCGACCTTTCCTTTTATTCCCATATGGTAGTTGGTCACCATTTGGGTTCTTCGACGATTGCATAGAATGTACATCCACCGATTGGGTGGGTTTGGAAGATCCAGACAAGGCTGGCCCTCCAAAAGACTTCATTGTTGATTCTATGGATTTTACATTGGTGGTCCCTACAATGCCATCGACATGAGGTTCGAGATTTTGTCTAGGATCGTGATTTGGCTGTGGTTCATTTAGAATAAGGTGGTATAACATCCCAGACTGAGCATATATCAAATCGAGTTGTTGGGCTCTAAATATAGCTTCTTCCTCATTGAAGACCCCGGAAATAGAAACGTCCTTTGAAAAAGGAGCATGCAAAGACTTGAGGAACCATTCTAGAAGAAAATTTGGGGGTATAGGAGTCTTAACCAACCGCCTTTTCCCATGCCATTCCTGGATGTGGTCCGAGATGTGAGTGTCGGTACCCCGACATAAAGTTGACAAAATTTCAAGGCCAACATCATAACGAATGGGCAGTTTAAAGTGGTTGATAAATACTAGCACCAACTGATGAAAATACCCATATATCCCCCTAGGTAGCTCAATGTACCATTGTGACGCCATTCCAATGAGAGTGCAATGAAACAATCGTAATCTAATAGAATCGTGATTCAGATAATTCGATGAGAACCAAAGGTGAAAAGTAGTGACATGATCACCAGGGTCCTCACCATTCTTACCTTCAAACTATGGAATGTCTGATGGAAGTTTGGTAGGGACAGGGGGGCATGTGGGATCATGCCTCACCGGGTCGTTCATTAGTTTAGACAAATATGGAAGATTAAGCATGGCCAGAAAGGGAATACGAGGTTGCGACACCTAGCCCCATCCTCCCATGAAAATTTGTGTGTTAGGAACTACATTCCATCCAGGATTATGGTAAGGACCAAAACCTTGTTCGAAATTAAAATCCCCTCCTCCGAGATGATTCGTAAAAGATGGATTGGGCATCATTCCAACAGGAATATTCTGATAAGGGTTATGAAAATTTCCCCCAGCTAGAGTGGATTCAAGTTGGGGAGTTCCCAATGTGTAGGACAGACCTCCTCCAGGGGGGAATCCGGAGGATTGAAGTGGATTCATCATGCCAAAAGTATTGGTTGGAATCGACCCTGAGGGAATAGGGATATAGGGTGGAGCTTGTCTGCCAGTTGGGTTGTTCCATCCAGTTGTAGAAGGATTAGACCCGGGGTTAAGAATAGGGACACTTCCCACATTAGGATTCACTTGGAGAATATGAAAACCACCAAACGGGAAAGGAGTGTAAGGAGGTGTAGTGCCCCCAAGTCCAAAGCTAGCGTTAGGGACAACAACTGGGATGGAAGTCGAAAACTATGAAGTGAAGTTAGGAATACCATAAGAAAATGGACTAGAATCCATAGGGATGGTATGAACATTGTAAATCGACGAGTGACCGAAACCCCCAAAAGGGTTTGATGCAAGAGATGAAGCATTAAATACAGGACAAGCCATAGTACCGGTATAAGCTTCCAGCATTGCAACTGTAGTGGCTGCAGGTGTCGAAGGGGTGCCATTAATTATAGTGGATATGGGAGTCGAAGAACTCCCAGTGTTTTGAAGGCTAGACTCGGTACTTATCCTTGTGGAACCACAATTCTGAAAAGTGGAAGTGTGTGTACCACTCCTGATAACTCTACACCTTTTAGAAGGAAAGAACTCGAAAACTGGTGGTAACTGTAACAATCGACGGGACCTGTGAGGAAGCTGGTCCGTGTCCACGACAACTTATGACTCTCCAATGATTAAAAATATATCCTAAGGCCAACTAGTAGTCAAAGATCATACCAAAAATTCAAACTGCCAATATGCATGCAAACGGGCTAAAGAGGTTGAGTGGCCTCCCTCACTAAAGAAGGTATGTCTCATCCAAGAGGGACCTGAGACTCCATGATAAAGTTTGAAGGTAACATAATTAGTTATAAGGGCCCTCGTAGGCTTAACAACCAGTCGGTCAGATCCCCCCGGAGAGGTAATCCTCCATAAAGGTTGTGTGTTGTATGACCCCTATCTAACTCAGGATACAAGCAGAATAACCCCTTCAAGTAACCTATGAGATACCTAAGTCAAGCAACTAATAAACCATTGTATAACCAATGCAAAAGAGAGCAGTTGTAAATTCGGATCACCGTATGGTTAGGGTAGCAAAGCCTGAAACCTTGAAAGAACCGCCTCCCATAGAGGTATGGGTAATAGAAAGATCCTGAAATACAAATAAATCCATAGAAATATCTTTGACTCTAGGTGAGTATCCAGGGGTTATCCCTTCAACTAATTTTGCACGACCTTGTGATTAAATCCAATGTGAGCGGAGCCTCCTGATATTACCAATTATACAATGGAATTCTCAACTCCTTGTCTCAGACACATATGTTGATTTGATTCCCTTAGAGAAGTTTACTCACAAGATCATATTCCAAGGCACTAAATCCTAGGCTAGTTTTTGCACCCTAAAAAATAAAATCATGACAAATCAATTTTAGTTTAAAGGGAAAATTTTATTGGCCATGGTTACTCAAAAATGTATGGAAATGAAACTCATGAAGTTATGACTCTGCAAGAAAATAAATATGGATATACTGCAAAGTCTATCTTTAACTTTTCAATGAATGATATGCTAATAACAATAGTGCAGTCTTCAATTTCAACTCTGCAATTCAGAAGTAAAATGAAATCTTTCACTAAATGCGCTAAGCTAATGATAAAGATTCAAAGACAAAAAATGCTAACCAATGCAAAATGCCTATTTTTTTTCATTTTCAATATACTAAAAAGAAAATGCATGGAATGATGAGTAGAATACCAAGTATCCACGCAAACAACCCAGAGAATAAGGAAAAATGAAAGATGGAAAACAAAGAGAAAGACTTTGCCCAAAAATTCAACTCCAAATAGGTTTCCTATCATCCCAGATAATCTCAATAGAAACTACAAAGAGCTAAGAAGGCTCAACAATCTTCAAATCCCACCCAACAGTCACTAAACCAAGAAAACAAGCAAGGGGAAGTGGTATACGCGACTATTCAGGAGAACAAAGCGTATATATGCTTCTTGTAGTGAGACAACAAGCATGTATACACAAATGTCAAGGCAAAAAGTGTGTATATGCTTCAAAACAAGGCCAAGAAAGGGAAAAAGGCTAAAAAATCAGACCTAGAGTGAACAGGACATGTCAAGCAGTGATACGATAAGAAACACAAAGGAAAAAGAGAAATGTAAGAAGAAAAAGGACTTCAACCCTTAGAAGGACGATCTCTCCCCAGTGGAGTCGCCATTTCTATTACAAGGGAAAAACTCTCTATGGCGAAGGGTAAACCAAAACAGATAGGTATGACTGCATAAATCAAATCAATTCCAACATGTTCTATATAAACTAATGTGAAATATAAGAAAGAGTCCTACCCCGATTCAACGTTTGATGATGTTCCACCGTTGAGCACTTTGACCCAAAGCTTTATACCTACAAGAAGTTCTCAAAGAACAAGCAGAGAAAGTATACAATGATAATATAAAAGGGGTTAGCACATCAGATAGCATAATCCATTAATAAATATTACAAACATGCACATGGATAGTAATCATATATTTTCAAGATATCAATAGGACGAGAAAGGAGTATTTCTATTAACAATTGATCAACATAATTGACAACGATATAGACTTCTGTGTCGGCACGGTTCAAAACCAAGAAACCAAGTTCCTTCCAATTGGGTCTCCACCACTTCAATCCTTCACCAAAGGCAAGCTCATAGGAAAGAGGAAATGAGGTCCTATCAACAATAGGGAAAGAGCTTGGGGGATGAACACTATTTTCAAACTTGAGGGACAGAGGGATGTAGACTCAATATGAAGTCATTTCTCCAGAGTAACTTTGTTCTCAAAGTTGAATGCTTTCTCCTTTTTTTTCCATAGGTCGAAGTTGTGCTCTTATAGACTTCAGGATGCAACTAAAGGTTCGAGTCAGAACGTTTCCAGTATATGGAAGGCCAAGGATCAGAGATCTCCTATCGTGATGGAAACCCAACCTCATTTTGTATTTTATGGCACAAATCCTGATGTACGTGAGTTGTAGTGGATCAACAAGCATATACGCATCTTGCATAGTAGATAGGGAGCGTATATGTGGAAAAATGTATATTTTTAGCTCTGGATTCATCAAAAGGGGATGATAAGTCTGCATAGGGAAATGGAAAAAGGCCCTCTGTGAAAGATAGCAATGATGAGGAAAATCTTGCTATAACACTCAAAGCTCAAATTTTCTCTATGGGTTGATAGAGTGACAACAAAGAGGTCCCTGGGTATCTCTCCTTTCCAACTTGTATATGGGAATGAGGTTGTTTTTCTTTCTTACCTCACCCTGCCCGTGGAAAACTTCTTTTAGGACTACTAAGGAGAGCCTGACGATATGATCAAAAGAATTCATCAACTTGTAGAAGTCCAACAGACTAGAGAGAAGGTGATGGATAGAGCACATGGCCATCAACAGAGAATTAAGAAAACTTTTGACAAGACAGTCAGAAAAGAGGACATTCAGTTGAGAGATCTAGTACTCAAATGGGATGCGCCTAAACAATACAAGGGAAATCATGGTAAATTTTAATCCCTTTGGATAGGTCCCTTCAATATTTCTAAAGCGTTTCCAAACAACACTTACAGATTGTAGAATTTGGAGGGTGATGAAGTTTTCTATGACCCAGTAAATGGGCACTTCCTGAAAATGTTTTTTGTTTAAAGCTGTGATCAGTGTCCCACCATTGTAAATACTATTCATGTTTTATGTTGATTGTGTTTTAGTAGGAGACTCCATAACCCAAAGCAAAGGCATCGGAGCTACGCATTCTTGGAAGCTCGCAGGGAGTATGCCATCCCCTATGGAGCCAATGTTAGCACATAAACTTGTCAAAGTCTTGTGGGTTGTGGTTTCCACCTAGGTCTATAATTTTTCCTATTCTTCCTCCATTGACAGACCCAATTGTAGGTTTTTATTCTCGGCTTATAGTTCTCTTCTATTTTCCTTCATCCATTAAACCAACCTATTTTTCCTTATCGGATTTCCTAAGAAGTATCCAACATAATCCTTTCTGTTTTCCATAAAATTGATTACTTCTCTCTCTTTGTTTCTGTGACTAATCCTTTTTTTTTTCTCGAGCCCTCAGCCAGTCATTCAAGTAATCTACATAGGCCATAGTCATGAGCACCAAGCACAAAATTTAGAGTGGACTGATGTGGTCTCAGTTCAAGTGAGTGAGCAAGATCATTTTTTAGCAACAGAGATCCATCAGGCAGATTGGATCGGTATCCATCGGGCAATCATGATCAAAGGCTTACTCGAAGTTTAGCGTCATCCAGAGGTCCAAAACTGCGAGTATAATCCTGTTCGTTGGCACTAGGAAGAACACATGGCACATAATCAACATTTCTCTGACTTGCAATATGGAGCAGTCAAAAGGCAAAGTCATGAGGACTTGCGAAGCACGAAGTCATGAAATAATATGGGTCGTTCGTTCCAGTAGGACGTGTGGCACCAAATCTGAACCATGGAGAAAGTCATTTCGGGAAGGCCGAAGTGAGAAGTGTCAATATCGTAGGTCCTGAAATTCCAATATGATATGTACCGTCTGATGCAAAGGGACACGCATCACCTGATCCAAGAAATCGATATTTCGAGACTCGGGGTTTTCAACATGGAACACAACGCGAAATCCTGAAACGCCTGGGAATTAGGCCCACAATCATAGCCCAGGTTCATATGAAAGAAGGGTCGTAAAGGAAGGTAGGCATCTAATTAAGAAACATGCATCTAAGGTCATTCGAGAGGATGATTGTGGCCGTCAGGTTCAAAGAAAATACTATCGTTGATCCAGATGGGCATTTTCGCAATTTAGAGCATCAGGATATTTGAAATCAAGGGGAGTGAAAACTTCCAAAATGAAAAATCCCAAAATTTCATATGGGATAAGCACGAGGTCATAGCATGAGGTCGTGCGGGGTGAGGAAAATATCTACAAAAAGGATCAAAGTGCCTGAGTCGGTCACCGAGAAGGATCTGCATGGCCTCGAGGCACCATAATTGACTCAAAGGAGTCATGAGCTCACCTAGAAAATTCATGGGTGTTAGGTCTCGCCCTGATCCCTATGAAAGTAGTTAATGAAAATGGGGAAGGTGGTTGAAACCTCGTTTCACCACATAAATGAAAATCATGGAAAATCTGGCCATGGAGGGCAGGTTGTCAGCCGGAAGTTTCCTGCCATGGATTTTCACGTGAAGCCCATACCGATATGATCTTGCGTATGATAGAAGAATTCAAGTGAAACCTGACAAAATAAGATGCAGATGCCAAGCCTTGAATACAAAGACCAGATCACGCGTCTGTAGGGAGCAAGTTGCTTTGAGTATATATACTCAGTTTTTATATTTGGTAATTGTCGATGGTAGAGAAAAGCTCCCAATTTGTAAAGTTTTAATGAACACTCTAGTTCTCTGGTTATGCTTTGTAATCTGATATTTCTTGTTTAATGACTGTCAGCTTTCTTTCTCCCTCTTATTTCTGTTGGACACACCTACCACACTTAGAGGGGGGGTGAATGAGTGTGGGGCTCTTTTTCCCAAAACTTCCCTCTTGCACAAAAACTCA
>SNQJ01S0023329.1:61311-88401 GCA_010110895.2 Picea sitchensis | reverse complement strand
GTTGGACACACCTACCACACTTAGAGGGGGGGTGAATGAGTGTGGGGCTCTTTTTCCCAAAACTTCCCTCTTGTACAAAAATTCATCAATTAGCATTCAACATTTATTCATTACACATTGTTTTCATTTATAACCAGTTATATGTGAGTACATATCATCAACATATATCAACAATATATCATCAACAAGTCATCAACACAATGAACACAAAGAACGCAAGATGTATGTACAATTTTCTTTTTATTACGGACTACAATCCTTGGGGTTTATCAGCAACAACTGAATCGAGTACAACTCTACAAGAGCACCAACTCTATATGCAAGACTCAGCTTGCATTCTCAGCACCAACTGAGATGAGGCAACAATCCTGAACATATATCAATCTGTACCATAAAAAAGAACATCAACCATACACCAACCTGTGCTAAACAACCTGTAATCAACCTGTACCATAAACAAGTGCATCCAACCATGTACCAAGTATATACCAATCATGTGTCAACTACTCATCAACAATGAATGATCAATATGTACCAACATCATCAACTATACACCTCATGTATGTGCCAACTGATCAACTGCTTGTCTCAACCATGACTAGTTTTGGATTAGTCAACAACCCTAACTTGAAATAATCATAACTTTGTACCTGTACTGAATAAAAATATGAAACTGATATAGAATGTTCTTTAATGTTTTTTATGCAATTCCTCCAAGTGGCACTACCTGGAACCTCTCAGAAAAGGAGTTATAGCAAAAATGGCATACCTTGCTGAATTCTGGCTTATTCTAGAGAGCGAACGTGTATAGATTTCCCCGCACAAAATAGATCTGAAACTATTAAAGAGAATACTAAAGACTATAATATAACCAACACAATTGGTCTCACTAAATTTGGATCTGTTATGAAGAAGTTATGACGTTTTTACCCGAAACCCCTGATTTTGACTAGTTTTAGGACTAGCCACAAACCCTATTTTCCACAGAGTGTAAATCCAAAAATAAAAAGACCCACAAGATTAATTTTTAACCACAGATACTTGGCTGTGTTTTCTCACTTTCATATCAATTTCAAGATCTGAATCATTATAGAAAAAAAGTTATAGAAAAAATGGTGAGATGACTTGTAAATAACATACCTTAGAAAGCACCATCAAAAGAATTTATCCTTCCTTGCATTTCGGCATTCTTTTCTTCATTTTCCTTAGAATTTCGGCTTATATATCCTTGGTTACCTCATTCACCTATAGATATTCAATATCCTCAAGTGTTCCACACCAAAAATGCTCAAGAAGATCTCACAAGAAGCTCTCCATCAATACTCCAAAATATATTCCAACAAGAAGCTCTCCATTGATCCACAAAAAGGATGATCTACAAGAGACCATTGCTATCTTATTTATAATTTCATCCTTTAGGTCACTTAACCCATTTTTAGGTCACTTAACCTATTTTCCTTATTTTAGGGTTAACCATTTTCCATAAATAGAAAGTTCTCCAATACTTTAACATTTAAATATTCCTTCTTGATTTTGTCACCTTACTTTATCATTTCTAAATGTGGATATCCACGGTGCATGTATTTTCATGTGGATTGGGCTACACATTGAGACATGTAAATTGATAGTCATTTTGTACATCATTGGGGAATCTTATCTTATTGGCCTTAAGTTGGTATACTTGCTTGGTGCAAGTAATGATGTATGATGGTACACTTATGGATGGTATTTGTTTAGCATATTGATAGATGCATTGTTTGGCATGTTGGTAGGTACATGTTATGTGGTAGATGCACATGTTGTATGTAATTGGATATGGTTTCATGGATGATATATTTTGGCACATTTTGATATTACATGGTTGATGTACATGGATGTTGTGCATGGTGGGCTCATTTTGGTACATGATTTACTTAGTGGATATATTGTTCATGATTCTCTATTTCATTGTTGACATATATTTTGTTTCATGATGAATGGTATAGCACAAGTTTGTTCATGAAACCCAGGTCAGGATAAATCATATGGTATGTTATTCATCTTAGGAAAATAGGGAGACATGTATGGGAAGTCATTATTCTTCCCATGATTCTAGGAGGAGATATTTATCGGATGCATACCTAGAAAAGAGACCTATAATTTAAGAAAGAGCACAAAACCATAATTCGAGAATTGATGATGGTCCGCAGAGGGAATATGTTCGATATTTTGACATTACATCAAAGTGATCCCTTGTTCAAAGGGAGATTATTGAGGAAGATCGAAGGCACTTTCGAGATAGAACTCTAAGGGGAGAATGGCCCCTTTGCCATTGATGTCAAAGGGGAGAGATAATCCCATTGATGTGATTGATATCTATTGATGGGAGAGATTGATGTGGAGATATAGTCACGTTGACTATTGATACTTGAACCATCTGTATCTACATGTGACATCAATAGGTGAAGTAATTAGTGTTGACCTCAATGTGAAATATTGCCATCAATACCAAAGAGAGATTGTTGGATCATGTGTCATTGATGCCAATGGTTTGATTGATTGATGTCAAGTGATTGATTGATGTCAAAGGATTCATTGATTGATGATTTAATAACCAATATAATATATTGTCCTTGAGAATGAATAGATGAAGATGGATCAATGAGTTATCATTGATACATCATGAAGATGAATCGATGTGGTTCCATTGGTATATGATGCATTGTTGGAAAAATGTATAGATGAATCTAGTATTGTCTTATCTTGATTGATAAGGTGCACAAATGGATGATCTCAAAAGTGGTCTATATGGTGAAGCCCTCATGGGAAGATTCTTTGCAGTTGAGTTATCTTAGAAGAATGGTTGGAGGACCAGCCCTCATTATTGTCTTATCATGATTGATAAGGTGTACAAATGGATGAACTCCAAAGTGGATACATATGGTAGCCCTCACGGGGAAGATGCTTTCTGGATTGAGTTATCATGAAGAATGGTTGGAGGACCCATGCCTTGTATGAGGAATAACGAGATGAAGATCAAAGGAAATTGTTGGTGAAACTATCTAGATGGATAGTTCTTGTCATCACCAAGGCTAAGGTGGTATGTGGAATATCACCACTTGCTCCTCTGGTTTGAGTTATGGCCCATACGAAGATGAAGGACCCTCACATGTTGAAGCCCCCAAAGTCAAAGAAGTCAAAGTGACCCTAAAGAAGAAATGATAAAAGGCAGGTGACAAAATCAAGAAGGAATATTTATGGAGAGAAGTGGTTAACCCTAAAATAAGGAAAACAGGTTATTGACCTAGAAATGGGTTAATATTATTTATTCAAGGTGGATTATTTAAATAATCAAGAGAGTGACAAAATCAAGAAATGATAAAGTAATTGACAAAATCAGAAGGAATATTTATGGAAAGTGGTTAACCCTAAAAATGAAATAGGTAAAATGACCTAGAAATGGGTTGATATTATTTAAATGATAAATTAAAGTGACAAATTCAAGGTGGATTATTTAAAATAATCAAGAGAAGTAACAAAATCAAGAAATGATAAGTAAGGTATTAAAATCAAGAAGGAATGTTTAAATGTTAAAGTGGAGAACTTTCTATTTATGGAAAGTGGTTAACCCTAAAATAAGGAAAATAGGTTAAGTGACCTAGAAATGGAGTTAAGTGACCTAAAAATAAGTTAAGTGACCTAAAGGATGAAAGTATATAAATAAATATAGCAATGGTCTCTTGTAAGATCATCATTTTTTGTGGATCAATGGAGAGCTTCTTGTAGAGATATATTTTGGAGTATTGATGGAAGCTTCTTGTGAGCTTCTTGAGCATTTTGGTGTGGAACACTTGAGGATATTGAAGATCTATAGGTGGTTGAGGTAACAAGGGATATATAGTAGAAATGATGAGGGAGATTGAATAAAATCAGAGGGAATTATGAATAAAGAAATAGAAATGCAAGGAAAGGATAAATTATTTTGATGGTGCTTTCTAAGGTATGTTATTTACAAATCATCTCACAATTTTCTCTATAAATGTTTTTATAAAATGATTCAGACCAAGAAATATGGATATACAGTGAGGAAACATATACAAATATATGTGGTTAAAAATTTGGCTTGTGGGTCGTTGTGGTTTGGGAGTTACACTCAGTGGAGAAAATAGGGTTTGTGGCTGATCTTGAAACTAGTCAAAATCATTTGTTTAGAACAAACATCATAAATTCTTCATAACAGATCAAATTGATGAGACAAATTGTGTTGGTTAGATTACCACAATATTTGAAATATTCCTCTTGTAACCATTTTAGATCTATTCATCAAATATTTTGTGGGGCCCATGGCTATGCAGGAATTAAACCTCTAGAATAAGCCGGAGAATTGACGAGGATGCCACACTTTGCTATAACTCCTTTTAAAGAAAGGTTCCAAGTAGTTCCACTTGGAGGTGGAATAAACCTGTGATGAACATTGTGTATCATTTTTTATATTTGGTAATAAATTAGTGGTAGAAAAAGCAATTTGTAAATTTTTAGTGAACACTCAGGTTCTCTGGTTATTCTTTGTAATCTGAGATTTATTGTTTAACGACAATCGGCTTTCTTGCTCCCTCTTGTTTCCCCTCAATAATTAAAGAATTCATGATTGAATGATTCACTTGAATTATTATGAATGTATTATGATGAAAGTTCAGATTATAGATCATTATAATTTCTTTCTCATTTCCTTTGAGACTTGAATTCAAGAAGATCTTGTGTCTAAGTTTTCCTCCTGGGCCATTGGAAGACCTGATGTTTTTGACATACCTCTACATTTTCTCACCAAATTCTTCCTACCACCTTACACAACCTCTTGATAGAAATTAAACCAAGACCTCACACCTTGTGCATGCTCAGTCCAGTTTTTAAGTTAGGCGATGTTTTCTTGGTACCTATTTGTCCTCTTATAACCAACCTGCCGACATAAAATTGATGGGTACTAGGATACCTCTGTCGCAATCCACCAGTTTATACAGTGCTAACACCACTATCATGGATGATGATTTTCTTGTACTTAAATATGGAACAATTAGCAGGGATTTAGGAAGCCGGAGGAGGAATTTGGTAGAGTTTAGGCAAGATAATTAGTTCAAATTCTAGTGGATAAAAGGTGGAATAATATCCTTGGATTGAGGTAGATATTCCACAATGGAAACATCAACCTCCTCATTAGAAACATCTTCATAAATTACCTTAAAAATCTTTTGTTCCTTACACTTGTGCCAAAGAAAAAAAAATTCATCACAATATAACAAAGGCCCTTCAATTCGCATTTAGCCATTTTAGCCCCAGTTAATTTCTAGATCTTGAGAGGAGTGGTAGGAGGGGTGGTATTGGTGGGTCTATGGATATGAATAAAGGAGGTTTTTCTATTTTAGGAGGAGACAAACCTAGGTTGTGCTTCCTTAAGCTCGTTGTGGCAATCAAGTTTGGGGGTAAGTCGTTAATAATTGGGTTCATATTTCGTCCTTCAGGCCACCGATAAAACATTCCTTGAAGAATTCATGTAACATGCTCTCCATTTTAAAATTCAAGTGATCAAAGGTGGTGATAAAGTATTCCATTGAGCTCGAATTTTTCAACTTGGTCAAATGACCCAAATGGTTGGTTTCTTTGTCAAAGCATTCATAAAGATAAACAACAAAATGTGTCCAACCAACATACCCTTGACGAATAGTTTTTACATCATTGCCACCATTTCTAGCATTGAGGATCTAGATAGAGGACATTATAATGAAGTTTGTCCAAATCATCAATAATTCCATACAAGGAGAAATAATATTTCATTTTGGTATTTAACTTTGTAGGAGGATGGGCCATCAAATTTGTTCACCTCAATCATGGGATGAATTAGTTCACACTGAAGGTGATTGGAATGAGGAGCTTGAAAGTGAGAAGAGTTTGTGTCTTGATGATAGGAAGGTTGTTTAGAGGATACATGGTTTAGGGATTGACTCAACAATTTGTCAAATTATTGGCCATTGATGGTGTATATTCATCCTTAGGATCTATGTGGTCTTGAGGTATCTATATTGTGGTGCACAGGTCTCAACAGAAAGGAATTAGGGAAGTAGGTTGGTAGTGAGTGGTGGATTTCCTCCTTGTAGTGGTTGTTGTCGATGATCAAGGAAATGATTTCTTTCTTGTGGGTGAGATCCATTTTTGAAGAGGCAAAAATGGGTAGGTGTGTCCACAAAGCAAAAGTTCTGGATGAAATTATCCACGGTGGGAATGAGGAGTGAAGGAAACCAATAGGATATATGGAAAATATGGAGTGTAGAAGGATGGGTGGAGTCCATGAAAGAAAATAATACAAATGATGGGTTACCATATTGATCGGTGAGAGAGGAGTCAATGGGATCGTCTGAATAAAGTGTAAGTGGGACCACTATACCGTTTTTTAATCTTAAATGATTATACTCCATCCTAAAGAATATTTCGTTGTATAAATTCCCAAATTGTTAATAGGGAAAAATTTGTAGGAATTTTTCAACTAGATCACGGGAAGTAGGAGTTACTGTAAAGTAGTTCCTTATATTTTTCAGTGTTCTATTCCCTTCCACATTATTGGGGTTTTCATGGTTCCTGAACAAGGTTTTCCTTTCTATAGCTCTATGATATGTGTGTGGAGTCCAATAGTAGTACTCAGCCCTATATCTCAGTGCACCAACTAAGGAAGCTAGATTCTATTGTTAGTTCTACTACCCGATTACCCATGTATAGAGTAGTCTTCTTGGAATTCTTTATAATTGGTTCCACCTATATCAGTCCGAGATTGATGGAAATAAGTCCCAATCTACAATTTGGTTTCATAAGACTTAGGGGACTCCCTACATATATGAATGTACATGGTAACGATGGACATGTACAAATTGTTTCTAATGCACTACTACTCGAAGAGGTACCAAAAGGATTCTGATTTCCAGCAAGGTGAAACATTTATTTCTAATTAATATGTAGAGTACCTCTTGTATTTTTTGCGTGTATTATTCCCCAACCATTTTTACATGAAAGCATTAGTCTGTGCTTTAAATACCAACAATATATGTCTCACCATGAAAATAATTTCTATTTTGCAAGGAAAGTGCTATGATACCTTATGGAGGTACCAAATGTATTATATAAGAAGAAACATAAATGTGTGATAATTACTATTCAGACTAACAAAATAGAGAATAATAACACCAACAATGATACCTTTATTGATGTAAATCCAATTTCTTTCCTATCTTTGAGGAAACCTCTAAGCGGAGTAGATGTTGGGTATCTAGAGGAGTGGTGGAGGCCATTCAATGTAAGTGGACTAGGTCCACTTTATGACTAAATGGGCTCACTATGGTAGTTAGATATAAAATATGGATAGTTGATGTAATAGATGTAAGAGGACTTCTTAGGAAGTTCTACTTCATACAGAATATTCCTCCTCTAGAATGTTTCTTAGGTGATGGTAGCACTGTATAAAAAAGTTCAAGCAATGTAATGGGACATAAAGAGAGTATTTTATTTGGATCTGAATCTCAATAGGAGGAATCCTCTCCCGGAATGAGCAAGTGAGAACATGAGTATCCAGCTACATAATGGGATCCATTGTATGGTGTTGCCCTACTAGGGTTTTGATATAATAAAGTGGTGGTTTTATATATTATTCCATATATCTTGTGTGGTTATTGTATTAAGATATATTTGGTACTATTATAGTATTTTGTATTAAGGTATTTGAAACATAACAATTTGGGTATCATAGCACTATAACCAAATAAAGAGGATAATTGTTTGTCATTTTTCTGAGATTTTTCTAGAAAAAGGCACTTCAAGTTAGGATATAGGAATTTTTGAGTAATTATTTGGAAAAAAATAAAATGGATATTTAATTCCTCTCGAAAAAATGCCCAATTAAAAAATCCCGGTAGAACAGAGTCTGGAAGTAAAGTTATGATCATTTAAATTCAAAATTGTTTCCAAGGGCTTTTCTGAGAAAAATACAGTTACTCTATAGTAAGATATTTTTAAAGCCTAGTTTTGTTTCACATATTTATTTCAAAGAATGATGCATTTTAATGCATGGGAGATGATGTCCCTAGTATTGAAGAAAATATAAAAAATATAAAGTCATCATGTGTGGCTTCCTTTGAAATGAGAATGAGCTATGGATAAATTAAAGGATGATGTTCATATGGTGGTTTGAAGTTAAACTTTGAAGATGTTATGCACTTTAGGATAAAGAATATGAAGAAAAATTGTTTGTGGACAAGTGGTCTCATTCCAAGATGGATAAATAATGCACCAAGGGTTTATTTTCAAGTAGAAAATTTATAATACAGGTTCATGGTTTTATTCATAAGAAGGAGGTTATTATTTCTATTAACCCTAATTAGATATAATTTTATCAATGATCAATTGGTTAATAGACTACAAGTTCTTGCAAAGGATATTCAAAGCACACCGCAATTTGAGGGGTGAAAATGTTAAAATTTCCAAAGATTTGGAAGCTCAGTATGGATAAATATGTGTTGAATTGATTTTTATGCTATAGATATGGATGGCGTGGATATTGTTTAAAGATATCTTGGATAGAATCAATGGGTACCATTAATATTAATGTAAAAAAAGTTTTGAAGTTGGTACAGAAAAATCACATTGGGATGTGTCTCTTAGTAATAAATATGGGCCCAAGGAGGCCAACAGAGAAGTTATTGTCTTTCCAAAGTTGAATCAGAGGAAAAGTGTAATGAGAAGATGAAGAAAGAAACTAGGAAGGACACAATCAAGTTAAAAAAGTCATTGACTCAAAGCTACAATGTGTTGTAGATTTGAAAAACATAATGATTCCCCTCACAGGTTTTGTATCACCATCAAAATCATATAGAGACTTGCAGTCATCCAAACAAGGGAATGATAATCAACATATTTATGCACCAATAGGGAACCATAAAGGAAACCAATCCAAAGAAGGTGCATGGAGGACTCCTAACACTATGAGAATAGATCAAGCTACATAAAAAATTCCATGAAAACCCCGACATGATGCGGGGAAAGATCATGGTGGCAAGGCAAAAGATGGACATCATGCAGAGCTTCCATTAGGATGGATGGATGAGTACTTAATTACCAGTTGGATACATTACTTGTAGATCATATTGTATGGACTTTCTTCTCATTTTGGCGAATAGGAAGCATGTGAAGAGAGGATAGAATATGATATACCTAGAAGGGGAGTAATGTGGGGTACCTAGGGAGGTACTTAATGAGAATGTGGTTATGTATTGTTAGTGGAATCCATTTTAATAGAGGAGAATGTGGTCATTCAATGGGTGGACTAGTTCCACTATATTAATAAAGGCCACTATGGTAGTTAGATGTAATAAATGTGAGAAGCTCTAAGTTTCCTAGAGGTAGAAAGCTATATAAAGAAGTGTAATAAATGTAATGGAGCATAGGGAAGGAATAATATTGTGAATGTATGCATGTCAGGGCATTGCTTGAGGTATTACTCCTTCACATGGGATTAATATATGGTGTTACCCTACCTCAAGGGTTTGACTATTTCTTACATTGATATTTTGGTGAATGGTTTGGTTTATTCATGTTTATTTTTGAAGTATATTGGTATATCTATTTAGGAACTTAACAGTTAAATCCTTTCCATGGCGGGAAGTGTGGGAAAATATTTTATTTTTGCGGTTATTTTTTAGGAAAAAAAGAGACCCTTTGACATTCCGGACAATTTATGTAGGTTTTGGTGAAAAAATTTTCAAAAAACGGTTTTATATATGAGTTCCTCTGGGAAAAAAACCTAGTTAAAAAAATCATTAGAAGCGAATTAAATTAGTCAAGTTATTTGCATTTCAAAATATACAATTTTTAGAGTTTATTTTTCTGCAGGAGACCGCATGATATTTCTAATTTATGTAGCATCTTGGGATGAATTTTTCAAAAAAATATTGCATATAGGTTCCTCTCTAATTTCACCCAATTTCAAAAAAAATCATCCAAATCAGAGTTATAAGATGAAGATATTGTTGATTTAAAATCGGCTATTTTTGGAAATTATTTTAAAATTGGCAATGATGGGGCTATGAGTTCATAACTTTTCATAGGGTTCTTAGATTGCTACCAGATCAATACCATTGTATAAATTATTTTAAGAGATTTATTTTGATATATTTTATGGTGTCTATCATGTGGCTATTTCCTCTCAAACCCTCAAAAGAATTCTTGAGATATTTGGATCATTCAAAGCCCAATTGGAATGCACACATTACGACATTGTAGATAGTCTCACATTGCATGTTATGCAGGATGACACGAGAAGGACAATTTTTGAATTATTCAAGATTCATGGATAACATGCAAAAGAGACTTATTATGGCGGACATCAAGGATGAATATAATCAAAAGAAATATATGTTTGAGTATGATTTTGGGGAATGATTGTAATGATTGGTATATGGATAGTTGTCATTTATGAGATGATAACCACTTTATATTTTATTTGATGACTCTAATCCACCTTCTATAGAGAACATCAATGTAATCGAGAGCTAATGATTATTGCAGTGTCCATCCTGCATATTCTCTGATGGTATTATTCCTTCCAGTTTTTGCTTTCTGACACTTTCCACTATGTGGATGGATCTTCTTATTTGGATCCACATGATAGAGTTCAATCTTTGGAGCATCATTTTAGTTAGTTGTGGGTTTCAAAATTTTCCATGGGGAGTTCACATGAGAGCTTGAACATGGTACCTAGGTTTACAATGGTGGTTGGACTACTTTAACATGGTGACTCACGCTCTACATGGGACCTTGGTTCTCGATTATTCTTCAACATTATGATCCACAATTATCCATGGGACCTAGAATATAATTTGTTCACCCTCATAACAAGATTGAGGACAACGTTTTCATAATGAGGATGGAATGTTAGGTATCTAGAGAGGTAGTGGAAGCCATTCAATGTAAGGTAGGACTAGGTCCACTATATTATTAAATAAGACCCACTATGAGATTACATATAATAAATGGGTAGATAGATATAATATTAAATGCAGGAGGACTTCTTAGAAGGTTACGCTTCTAGAAGAAGATTCCTCCTCTAAGTGTATTCTTAGGTTATGGTAGCACTATATAAAGGGGTTTTAGAAATGTAATGGGACATAAAGAAGTATTGTATTTGGGCTAAAGCTCATTAGGAGACCCCTCAAAGAGGCAGTGAATAGGAGATGATCCTTCCATAATAGGATCCATTGTATGAGTGTTGCCTACCCAAGGTTTTGATATAATAAAGTGGTGGTTTCTATATTGTTCCTTATATCTTGTGTAGTGATTGTATTTAGATATTTTTGGTACTATTGTAGTATTTTATATTAGTCTTTGGACAATAGTAGATCTCTATTACAATAATTATCAAGACAAGAATTTCCCATACCTTATACTCCTATTTATATACTAATTCTATATTCTAAATATTCTAAAGAACATTATAGGCGAAGATATTTCTATAAGAGTGGAGCTTCTATTTATTATTCTACATTAGACTTGTTCACATTTTTAAATCCTTGTTACTAGTGATATATACTATTAACCGACTTTTATTACCTAGAAAACATATTATTCTACCTACATGAGGTTAGGGAGGGTAGGTTCCCTAACATAGTGGTACTTGATATTTATCCCAACCATTTTCACCCAAAATGATATCACACCCTCCCATTTCAATGTGTAACATGTGATTTTCAAGAAATAGTCCCCCATTTGGAGTTTCACATTGTCACACAACATGTGATTTTTCAAGAAATAGTCACCCAATTGGAGTTTCACATTGTCACACTTGCCAATGCATTTCATATATCCCCCTTTTGCAATCATTATTTGAAAGTTGTTAATAACATGGATATAATAATGCATTTCTTTTGTGACTTGGAAATAAATGAAATTTTGGGTGCTACTATTATTGATTAAGACAATCACCTTCCTGTGTTGAATGTATCTGACCAAATTTAAGGTTTGATGAGATGAAATGTCTATCAAGGAATGAAGGGATATTTAAAGTTCTTCATAATTTTGGTATGGAGTGGGAATTTCATTTATATGAGGTATGATTTATTTTGGAGTAAACACATCTACTTCATCATCATAATTGTCCTCAAATATGGCCACATAAATTATGTACCTTAGATATATGCTCTGGGAAATATTTGTCATCACAATTAAGTAAATAACTTTGATCGACATTCAAGCTGCCATTTGTTCTTGCATCAACTTATGGACTTTGAGGGCTGGAGTAGGATATTGACATTGCACAGATTTTTGACATGGTCATTGAATAAAGTTTGTTCATTTGGGTTAGGGAATTCCATAATCTATGCATGGAAATCTATTAGTTAAGAGGCATACAACTAGGTAGAGGGGTGAGACATCTCAACATGGGATTTTATTTCCTCCTTTAGAACACTAATAAAAAATTTCTTGAAAATTCATCATTTAATGTTTCTTTTCTAATTTCCAAGCATGCAAAAGAAGCTATATATTATTCCATTGTGACTATTTGACATAATTTAGTAAGAAGTACCACAATTTATATGAGAAATATTGGATATGTGTGGGTGGTGGCTTCATGTATTCCATACACTTTTCCAGATATAGTGTCACCAACTTAGGGTTCTACATTGTACATAATTTTATATTTTAACACATTTTGCAAGGCAATCATGAGTTACAGACTTGTGGACAATGGAGTATTCATAGACACTCACATATTTCATTACATGGGTTGTAAGTAGATTATATCTTTCTTGAAGGAAAATAATTCTCAAGTGTTAATTATGGAATTTTGGAGATGTAGTTAGTCAAGAAGATAAGAGATTTGCTCAATTGCTTGAAATAGATTGTAACCAACTTGTAGGAGTCATGTAGATGAACAAATTCCATTGAACCTGCAATTTTTTTATAGGGATGAACAAATTGCGGTGATAATTGATGCTCCCTAATGTTTGAGGTCATTAAGGTAATGCATGGAAAAAATACATTATAAATAATCTAGAGATACATGTTCAAAAAATAAAAGTGGGAGATTACCAGTAAACCTAAGCTAGTAAATTCATTTATAAAACACAAGGTATCATAAAACTCACTTCCCTAAGATAGGCTTACCCATTATAATACCCCTAGGCCGAACCCCAACTGTAAATGGAAATACAAATGTACTAAAGTTGGTGAGATATTTTATATCATTTTTGCATGCACCTTCCATGGTATAATGTGCACATGTACTGTGCACTAAAATGATGAAGTGTGGACATTCCAAGATACTGCATGCAACAAATTTAAGTGCGAGTGATTTTGAGGCCAGGTAGCCTTTGCGTATATGTTGTGTTTTGAGGTTGGTGAGTCAGGATGAAGAAAATATAGTATATCTGTAAATGTAAATGTAAATGTAAATGTAATCACACACAAATATTAATGAAAAACACATCACTATGGAAAACCAACCATGTAAAAGATTATGGGGGACTAAACTCCACTAGTAAGGGAAAGGGCGCTAAAAGTTAAGGATAAGGGCTAAGCTAGGGATCTTAAGCCAAAAAGGGATATTATATTAATATTCCTTAAAGTATAAAGTATGGATAATTATTTTATCCTAAGTTCTAAGGATGGAGACAAGTGGGCCAAAGTAGTTCTCAACATGAGAAGTGTCAAGTTGGGAACATGCATACATATAGTTGGGACTTAGTTCAATTTGGGGGGATTCCATCATCACACACTCACTCATTCAGTTATCCTTCGTACCTTCCTATCATTGTACGTGTATCTGTACCTGTTTATATTAGGAGTTGGACTGAAGAAGCGGGTTGTCAAGCCCATGGGATATTGAAGAGGCGGGTTGTCAGGCCCATGAGAAATTCTCTCTAGGTGAGAGAATTGTTGGGAATTGATTTCCCAAAGGTGCCAAATTGAAGTTACGGGGGTCTAAGAATTCCTATCCATTTTGTTGTTGAATCCCCAAAAAGGAAGGGGTGCAACCAAAGGACTGTTAAGAAGAAAAGGGGCACACTTCTTGGGGTAGGACAAGCATGTGGGGAATGAGGGACTGCATGATGTTAGTTTGAGTTGGAAACTGTGACATAGTTTTTCCTGTTGTCTGAGATACATCATCTTGGTTAGGAATTATTTTACCAGGGTGGAGTTTAGTCCCATCTCGGGGGTGACCCATTGCTGAGAGTTTTGAGCATTATGGTCTAAGGCTGGGAGGAACGTGGAAGTTTTGCACACAGTTGGTGATATTTTTACCAAGATAAGTGTCAATTGTGTGTTAAATGATATGTTGCATTATTATGAATGTGTTTATTTTTACGTGTTTTTACTGTGTGTGTTGCATGTGTATTTTTATGATTATTCTTTATGAATCTATGCATTTGCAAAGTTTATGTATGTTTAAATTTTGTATACAGTTCGAAAATTTTATGTGGCATAGCCCAGTTGGATGATGGGGATGCTACACCCATGCTCAGGCGGAAATGTAAGAATGGCCACCAAATCAAGTAAAATATGGATCCATGTGATATAAATATGAAACCATGGACATGAAAAAACACAAAGTGGATCCATGTAAAAATAAGATTAGGACCATGAGAAAATGTACAATATATACATGTATATGTGTAACACCAAATAATAATTGATATTGTATAGACTATGAACACAATGGTCCTCTAAAGTACCAATGAAAAGATAGAGATGTGGTGCATCAAAACAATTGATGAACACCATCAATGAGGGATACAAAATAGGCCCAAGGACTTCAATCAATGTTCATCACAATGCATGAATCTACACCATGTGAATAAAGAATCAAATTCAAACGTGAGAGATACCAATTAAACATCAATCAAGGATGTAAACCACTACCAACATGAGGTATCCCACCAACATTGAAAGTGGGGACCAATGAACTTGGTATATTCTTATAGAGTGAGAATAGATGTGTTGTAGTCAAGAACTAGAGGAATCATCCAATCAAGGGACAATCAAGGGACACTTATGAAAAATCACTACAAATGTGAGGAAACCCACCATTTAAGAATGCATTCACCACGTACTAAAGGTACCCAGATGATACTCACATTGAAAATGAGTAAGAGGTTATATGATTCTAACATTTGAAAGAAGAGTAATGGTGCATATCTCATCAACTGACATGGCATATATCAAAATGATGAATATTAATTTGTCAAAGTCTTTGATGTGATAATTTGAAGTAATTTTGTTGAGTATGACTCTCTTCTACACCAAATGATAATATTTTGCAAGAAATACCATCTATTCAATTACAATTATTAAAATTTCTACTAAGTGCATGACGTCACACCATCTATGAAAATGACACCCAAGTTACCAGATCAAATCCTTCCTATGTGATTATTAGAGTTCATGTTGAACATGGGGGTATTTCTTAGTTGATGAACACTAATGAGAATAATTTTTTGAGCACAAGGAAAACTATCAATAATGAAATTAATTCCCAAGGTGTTATCGATCCCTAGGTTTTTCCTTGAGGGAAATATGTCATAGTTGATAAGGGATACCTACAAGCTCAAAATAAATGATATGTCTTCCCATGTAGTGCAAGATAGTGTAATTAGAATAAAATGACTTGATTTAAAAGATGTCCAAGTCATGTAAGGTCAAGACACATAAGGATTGGTCGACATAGAAATTCAACTCATTACTTCCCTTGACTTGAAACAAATACATACGAAACTAGGGAAATGACTGTATTAAGAAAACTAAGTAAGGTAATACTCCATAAAGGTTGGAAGTGTAACCAAGAATAGGAATGTGAAAATTTTAGGTACTATTAAAATGTGGGCTCATTTCAGAGTATAAGGATCTCATAGGTTTCCAATAAAGTTCTAGTCGAAGTTTGGTGTTTTGGTATTCTCAATACATATAAGGGGAATATATCAACTGAAGCACTATCAAAGTTTAAGTATATAGAGGGAAATTGTGGGATGAGTATGTAACCATTCCACAACCATTCTAATATTGTATTTATTAATAACTGGAAATAAAATACTAATGTGTAACTCTAAAACATTCATATTATGTTCAAATTCAAGCATAAAACATATTTATTTGAATAGAAAATAAACATAAACACCAACATACCAATCATCAACACAGAATAAATAATACACAACTTGAAAAGAAGGGGGACCTTCTATCATTCCATAATACCATCACAATCCAATACATTCTTACACCTGCAATAAGGACATGTGTAATCCATAACAATAATATCTTACTACTATTGATATTATGGTAGCTGCGGGAGGTATTTATCTCCACCTGTAACCCTGGTGAGAATAGAATATTCCGGGAAGCAAGAAGAAACCCTAAAGCATTGGACATAAACCTAGAAGACAAGTTGGCTAAAGGAAATATTTAATGTTAAGTGTTTAGCCTCCATAATGAGAAGTTGACCCAGACAACTCAGGAAAAACAATATAAATACAGGAATCCAGATCTCATTTGGTACACATAGCTCGTAACTACATAAGTGAATAAGTGCGCACTGCAGAAATTGGGCAAGTGCGCAAGTCTAAGGAGTAGCTGCAGTTGCAACTACTACAACCTATATTCTTATTTTAGCCTTGGAATTTCTATTGGTTATGGTTTGGACTTTATGCATTGTATGTTATCTCTGGAGAGAGAGCTTCGCTACATTGATCAGCTACTAGGCCTAGGGTTTTCTTCCAAAATCATTCTATGTCAAGGCTAAGGAGCTCGGGGGTGGGTTTGGCCTATGGTTGGGTGACAATATTGCTATATTGTCTATGGTTAAATGAACACATCTATTATTTTCTGACAAGTTATGGGACCACACTATCTTCAGAAAGTATAACCATTGGAAGATGAATTGCGAGGATTTTCTCAGTTACAATTGCATTTGTAGCCAGTTTTTGTTGTAGAAACGAAACCCTAACCCTCTTGTTGAGGCATCTTAAGTGAAGATATTGACCTAATTTATGGATATCCTAGTGCACCCTAACCCAACGCACCTCTTGGTACTCTCAACAAGCTAAGACACCAAGTTTGAGTTTTTGGTCAAAGTCAAAGGTTGACCAATTCAAAGTAGTCATGAATTACTCTATGAAGTAAGAAAACGGGTTAGAAGGGGCTTATAACTTCATAGCATGGAAGAAAAGGATTGAACTCATCCTTGCCAAGAATTAAGTATTGGATATCGTGAAAGGAAATATGGTGGAACCACAGTTTGAAGAAGGAAAAGAGAAGGAACCTCATAACGTTGTAGTTATGGAGAAGTTCAAAGACAATGACATTAATGCCATGAGTATCATAGTGGACCCTATAAAATACCACTTGATACCCTACATATCCCATCTTGACTCATCTAAGAATATGTATGATGCCCTAACAAACCTTTTCTTAGTCATGAACATTGGACAAGTAATGAGTCTGAAGAATGAGCTCTGTGACATGAAAAATAATGATGATGATAACATAACATCATACCTTGTGATAATCTCTGAGTTAAGATATCAACGACAAGCTATTGAAGAAATCATTTCAGAGAAGGAACTGGTAAATATAGTACTCAATGGCCTTCCCAAGACATGGGATGCATTTTCCATAAGCATGAACACAAGAAAAGAGTATCCCACATTTGAATAAATTTGGACTTGCTGTGAACACGAAGAATCAAGGATTAGCACAAAAGAGAAATTCCAAAAAATATGCGATGATCAAGATTTCACAACAAAGTTCAAGAATTTCAAAAATAAGAAGAATTTTGGCTCAAGGAAGAAACCAAATCAAGAAAATGATATGTCAAAGATGGAATGCTTCAACTGTTGAAAATATGGTCACTACAGGAACCACTGTCTTGAGTTAAATAAAAGGAAGGAAATTGACGAAGCAAGATTTTTCGAAGAAAGAGAACCCTCAAAGAAGGCCAAGTAGGATAAAACAAACTTCTTCTTCTAAGACAAGGTAACAATATTCTTCATAATTCTTGTGCATGTCAGACAGTTGGCTTAGGTTGATGGATAGTTGGTGTAACATTCCCCCGGCCACCCACAGGCCAGGGGACGCCACTCCAGAGAAATATCTCATGCTCTGACACTAGTTGGTAACATCCCCAGCCTTATATAGGCTGTGCCATGGTAATCTAGGGAGAACTTTCGTTCTCTTACTGTGGAACATACGGTAACATACCCATTAATCTACTGAGGTATGCCACATAAGTTTTCTCTTCAAACTGCATGCAACATAAACATATACATACAACACTCTTGCGGAAGCTTTACATATAAATATAAAAAAACAATTACATTCTATAATACACAAATTTATGCTAAAATAATAGTAACCACAAATATGCAACATATACTTGGAAATACCCATAACATACAGAAAATTATAATCACATATATGATAACCCGTAACATAAGCACGCAATTAACAATGCAACATAGAATTTTATCATACAATTGGTACTTATATTGGAAAGTTTGTCACCAAATGTGTATAGACCGTCCATGAACTTCCTAGCCTTAGAATACACTGTTCATCACTCTCAACAATGAGCCACCCCCAAGCTGGGACTGAACTCCACCTAGGTAAAGGGTTCCTAACCAGGCTAAGGCTCATGGACAATAGAAAAGACTATGTCTCAGGTTCTCACTCAACTGATAGACTACAACCTCTCATTCCCCACATGCCCGTGCCACCCAAGGAAGTGTGCCCCTTCTCTGCTCAACAGTCCCTCGGCTACCCCACTTCCCTTCTAGGGCTTCAGCAATAGGCCATACCAGAAGTCTCAGAGTGTTGTAGCTACAGTTTAGCACCTTCGGTAATCAATCCCCAACAATTCTCTCGCTCAGAGAATTGCTCACTGTCCTTACAACCCACTTCTTCAATCCCACTCCAAGCTAACTTGGTACACCAACCGGAAAAGGCTATGGGAACAGGCTCAAATATGGTGAAATGGATGTCTCAAGGATAACTGACTATGTGAGTGAAAATGGTCATGGAATCATTGACTGGATAACTGAGTGATGGAAGGAATGACCATGAAACTCATCCTGAAAGTGATGATTAGAATGATGGTCAAGCTATTGGTAAGAATCCCTGTGAAAAGTGACCAAATGAGCTAAGTCCCCCACGATATGAATGCATGTCCCCAACTTGACACTTGTCATATCGGAAGTTACTTTGGTCCACTTGTTGCCAACTTTAGAACTTAGGATAAAATAATTATCCATACTTTATTCTTTAGGAAATATTAATATAATATTCCCTTGAGTTTTGGCCCTCCCTGTCCCTAACTGGTGAAGTTCAGTCCCCCATCTCTTTTATCATGGTCAGTCTGCACGCAATGATGTATTTTATATTAATCATGAGACATGTACAAAATAGACACACTGGCCTTTAACATCTAGGTGCTTTGACCTAATACTAAAACATAAGCATCCTAGCTTATAATAACTGGCTCACTGGCCTATACCACATATCATATACACGAGGCTCGTTGTCCTCCATACTATGTGCACTTTAGTTACTGCACGCGGTATCCGAGAATGTGCATACTACATCATTTTACTATGCAGTTCATGCACACACTATGCCACATGGAGTGCATTACAAAATGATGTCAAAACATCTCACCAGCTCAAGTACACTTATATTACATTTACAATTAGGTTCGGTCGAGGGATATTACAATCCCCTCCCCTTATTTATGCACTATCCTCAGTGCATCATACACTCATATACAATAGATTTTTCAAAAATCTTCAAAAAGATGTGGGTATTCTGTCTGCATTGCATCCTCATTCTCCGAAGTATCATCCTCAGGAACATACCAGGTCCATTGAACCTTTATAAGCCCTATGTCTTGGTTCCAGAACTATTTGACTATCCAGTCCAAAATGTGCACCAAATGCACTTGAAAAGTGCCTTCTTGCTCCACCTGAATCACATTCCAATCAATAAAATGATTAGCATCAGGAATATATTTATTTAGCAATGATACATGGAAGACATTATGAACAGACATAGATGCATGCAATGCAATCATATAAGCAATTGGACCAATGCTCTCTAGGATTTCAAATGGCACACAAAATATGGTTGCCAACTTGGTGTAGCTTCCCATCTTTAGGGAACTCCTGTTAGCTTTTACTTTCAGGAAAACATGATCACCCACTTTGAATTCTTTGTGGGTTTTGTTCTTATTGGCATAAAGTTTCTATCTGTCGTGGGTAGATTTTAAATTCTGCTTAACTTTTATCATTTGGTCCTCCATCTCCTTGAGAAAATCTGGCCCAACTACTGTCCTATCTGTTGGATTATCCCAACTTACTGGAGTATTTCACTTTTTTTCGTAAAGTGATTCAAATGGGATCATCTTCAATGATGCATGATACCCTTTGTTGTAAGCGAATTCTACCAAGTGTAGGTAGTCTTCCCATTTCTATGGTTTGTTCATCACATACATTCTCAGTATATCTTCTATCACTCTGTTCACCCTCTCTGTCTGTCCATCAAACTCGGGATGATAAGTTGTACTAAAGTTCAGATTCATTCTGAATCCTTTAAACAATCCTTTCCAGAAATGCGAGGTGAATTTCAGGTCTCTGTCAGACACAATTGTTTTAGGAATCATGTGGAATCGTGCCCCTTCCTTCATAAAAATATCAGCAACATCTACTGGCTTGTGATTAGTTTTCAGCGGAATAAAATGGGAAGATTTTGTAAGCTTGTCCACCACCACCATGATCGAATCATGTAGCTTGCCTGTTCTAGGAAATCCCGTAATAAAATCCATTGTCACCACTTCCCACTTCCATTTAGGAATGGGTAAGGTTGCAACAACCCTGTTGGGTGCCTATTCTCAGCTTTAAATTTCTGGCATTCCATACATCTTGCGATGTATTCAATGATCTCTCTCTTCATACCTGGCCAAAAGTAATGGCTCTTGATCACTGCCATGGTTTTCTGATATCCAGGGTGCCCTGCATAAGGAGCATTATGCATTTCATGCAAAATAATACATTTCAAGTCTTGGACATTTGGAACAAAATTTTGTTCTTGCGCAATAGTATTCCATCTATTCCCAACTTATAATTATCCACCTTTTGTGGCATCTTACCCTGCTGTAGCATTGCTACCAATTCTCTGTATTGTAGATCTGCATTTGCAGCCTCCAGAATTTTTCTTTTAATATAAGTCTGATACATGCTAATGGTTGTAGCATGTAATTCATGCACCTTCCTGCTGAGTGCATCAACCACTTTATTCTCTTCCCCCTTGATATGCTTTATATCAAATTCATATTCGCTTAGAAATTATAACCATATGCTTTGCCTAACATTTAGATTTGGCTGATCAAATAAATATTTCAAACCATTGTGGTCTGTTATTAGCTCAAACCTCTTTCCCATGAGGTAGTGTCTCCATTTCCTCAAGGCATGCACTATGGCTGCCAACTCCAAATCATGAGTGGCATAGTTTCTTTCATTATCCTTCAAATTCCTTGATTCATAACATATGAAAAACCCATTTTGACTGAGGAATCCACCAATTCCTTCATTACATGCACCAGTGCATATGATGAAGTCTTCATCTAGGTTTGTGATCCTTAATATTGGAGAACTTGTCAATAATTGTTTCAAGTGTTGGAAAATCTTCTCGCATCCAGTGTCCACTGAAACTTCACTCCCTTTCTTTGCAAAGAAGTGATTGGGTGTGAAATATTTGAGAATCCTTTAATAAATATTCTGTAGTAGCCTGCAAGACCCATGAATGATCTCACCTCTGTCACATTCTTCGGCGCTGACCATTCTCTAATGGCCTCTATCTTCTCAAGATCCACTGCTATCCCATCCTTTGAAATGATATTCCCCAAATAATAATTTTGTTTCTGATAAAATGAGAACTTGCTCAATTTGGAATACAATTGATGTTCCCTTAATACTTGAAACACCATCCTCAAATGATGTCCATGCTCTTCCTCTGACTTAGAATATATAAGAATGTCATCCAAAAATATAATGACAAACCTGTCCAAATATTCTCGGAAAACACCATTCATTAAGCACATGAAAACAACTGGTTCATTTGACAACCCAAATGGCACCACTGTGAACTCATAATGACCATACGTTGTCCTGAACGCGGTCTTGCTGATATATTCTTATTTAATCCTTACCTGATGGCATCCTAATCTGATATCTATCTTTGAAAATATCTTTGCATCCTTCAATTGATCAAAGAGGTCATCAATCCTTGGCATAGTATACTCGTTCTTAATAGTCACTTTATTCAACTATCTGAAGTCAATGCACAACCTTATTGTTCCATATTTCTTTCTCACAAACAAGACTGGGGAACCCCAAGGTGACACACTTGGGCATATATACCCCTTCTTCAGAAGTTCTTCAAGATGCATTTGCAGCTCCTTCAATTCTGGTGTACTCATTCTGTAAGGAGTCTTTGATACTGGTGCTACTCCAGGCATTAAATTTATAGAGAAATCAATGTCTCTCCTTGGGGGTAGTTCGAGTACCTCCTTGAACACATCTTCAAAAATTTTCAAGAATGCATAATCCTCCAAATTAAGCACCTTATCTCTAGGTGTCTCCGCCAAATGAGCTGCAATTATTTGACACCCTTTTCTGTAACATTTCTTCAGCTGCAATGCTGAAAATTATCTAATGGTTACTACCCTAGGAATTCCATGTACTTTCCTTAGTTTCCCTTCATCATCCAGGTAAGTAAATTCTTTGTTGTGACAATCTAAGAGAGTGTGATGTTGGTCCAACCAATCCATGCCAATTAGACAGTCATATGAACCTAAAGGAAAGATGTTTAAATCTATCTTGGTGTTCAGTCCATTCATGTCTACGAGGCATGACTTAACCATCTCATTAAAAAAAAAATTGGCTCCTATAGCCAGCTGCACCAACCAAGATTTCCCATGCTTGCTTCTTAGCAATTTCAAACTTTCCACCATCTTAGGGTCTATATAACTATGACTAGCTCCTGAATCAATTAAAATAAAAATGGTTTGGTTGTTTTTCATACCTTCCACTTCAATCATTTGGGACTAATACTCTACTTCCTTGTTGTCCAGGGCTGCATAAATCCTTGTCACATATCTGCCCATGTCCTCCACTGTTTCAGCTTGCTGTACATTGTGAACAACCCTTCCTTTTTCACCTCTGTGAGGACAATCTCTGAACCTATGGTATCCTTTACAACCCCAACATTGCATATGTGGCTTCCTTGGCCCTTGACTCCATGTGTCAATCATTCTGGGTTCTTTAGGCATTTTCTATCCTTGTGTATTATTTCTGAAGAATGGTGGCTTAGCTCCGTTCTTCCTCTGATCCATATTGAATTTCTTATTGTCTTCCCAAGCCTTTTGGAAAGTTGGCCTTGCTTTCTCCTGATCATATAGGCATTTAGCTCTCCTTATGGTCTCTTCTAATGTATTGGGATCATCATACTGTATTTTTTCACTGATGAATGATGGCAATCCACTCAAATACCTTTGAATTTTGACTGTCTCATCCTTGATGAAAGATACATACTTCAGAATTTCCAGAAACCTTCTCTCATATTCATCTATGGTCATACTTCCAAGATTAAGTTCAAAGAACTCTTTCATTTCATTGTCATAGTATATCTTATTCAAGTACTTCTTCTCAAAATACTTCTTGAATTCCCTCCAAGTAACACTTTTCTCTACAATATGATGCACTTGCACAAGTTGATCCCACCACATGGAGGCCTTTCCTTTGAGTTGATAGATAAAAATTCTACTTTCTGCATGAGAAGAATAATTATGTAATTGAAAATACTTTCTCATGCCCAACAACCATGTTTCTGCATCTTCATCCTTCTTGTGCTCACCATCAAATGTAGGAGGTTTGATTTTTTTCATTTCTCCTTGCAGCTCATCCACCCCAGATCTCTTATACCTTCTGACAGGGGATAGACTTGAGCTATTGCCTGCTCTCTTATTGGAATGCCTTGGGGAATGATGGTGATGTCTACTAACACTTTTTTCTTTTCTATTCTCATCCGAAGTCTTGTGACTCCCATGTTTACTTGAGCCACTCTCCTTAACCAGTTTCTTTTCTATTCTATTCAAACCCTCTAATAACTTCATGTTGAAGTCATCCTGCTACTCTTTGGCTCTCATAAGCCTTTCATTATCAAATTTATGGCTTTGGACATCCTTCTGCAAATTCTTAATGGTCTCAACCATATTCATGTTTTCATTCCTTTATTCTCCATGTCCATTGGAGTTCGTTCCTTCAATGCCCAAATGGACATCCACCCCTATGCTCTCATCTTGCTGATTGTAATTATCCTATGCTTATTCCATTCCTATGGACTTCGCACTAGTCTGATCTGATCTAGTTGTTGTTAATTCTGCAAAACATACAGCCATCAAAACTTATCAGGCTAATAATTCAAAAATTAATGAAAAATATGAACCATCTTGGTTCAATATATACATCATAATTATCTCTCTTGATTTTCTGGTCTTATCACCATAACAATTCTAGATAAGACTGAAGTCTTGAAAACAAATATGCACAGTGACTTCAGAGATACATCTATGCAAGAAGGTGGTTTGCTAAAAGCACTTTCACCAAGACACGATATCACGTGTCTCAACATGTCAAATCCACCACTTGTGGAGCGAGTGACGGCTAGTCAGATCACCCCTCTTCAATCGTTCGGTACTTTGCAGCCATGTGACGTCAGCTGAATGCCGCCATGTAATGAACTCAAAAGCTAATCATTCGAAATGGATTAGTAGAGCATGGAAAACCAACGCTCTTGTATGTAATCTATCTGCGCTTCATAATTGGAATTCTATACTTACCAATCCTCAAGTGTGAAGGTATTTGCATATCCATAACCGAATTAATCTCCAACTTGCTCGAATTTCCACTCTCTGCAAAAGAATTTTGGTCTCCACAACCTAAGATATATGGACAAGTCTAACTCCAGTGAGATTGGTTATTCGGGTAACATGCTAGACTTTCCTGCGAATAAGGAGGAAAGGGTCCTTGCGCACATTCTAGCTACTAAATTCCACATAGATTCAGCTATAGACTCATGGTTGGAAGTCATGTTGAATCCCACTATGAACGATTTAGTCATCAACACTCCAGTTGCTAAGAAGAAAAGGATCATGTAGCAGAAGAAGAACGAATCCACGACTGAAATGGCTGAAAGTGTTGGAGGGAATCAATCGGTCTAGTTAGATTCTTTAAAGGAGGAGATCACTAAGCTGAAGTGAGTCTTCAACTAAAGTTAAGTATGTTTCAGCGAATTTTTGAACAACCGGTAGAGGAGGTAAGGATCACCATAGATGACAGGCCTTTTCTTAAATGACCCTTTTTACAACAGAATAACTGCTATCATCTCCCTTTTGTAATTTTTTTATTAATACGATTATATAAATACAGAAGAAAATTTTAGACTGTTTATTACAAAATTCTATCTGGTGGTGTTATGAGTCTTGTTTTCTTTTATTGTATGATTTTCTTGTAAGCTTATATTTCACTTCCATCTGTCTGAATCAAAGGAATATAAAACTCAGAATTCCTTTTAATTAATGCTTCGATGCGGTTGTGTGTTTTTTTTCTTCTTCTAATATTATGAAAATTAAACTCAGACTCATCGCCTTCCAAACGACTTTGCGCACACTAAACTTTGACCTATACATTTATATTTATCATGCATAGCAACATCTCAAGGTAAAACGCTTTTCTGCACACCTATATCCACTATGCATTTCTTCTCCGTTGTGCTGACAACTTGCACACACTACTTTTGCGTTGTGCACCAATATCCACTGCGCACAGTTTTGGTATCGCGCACTGATACTCCACATGCATTTTTCCCTATGAATTGCACCATGTCAAAGTTCAACATGTTCCATTGCACACAATTATTTGCGTGCACCATTGAATACACTGTCTCGAGACAACTTATACTCATACTATGCCTATACCACAAAACTCCTCTGTGTTATGCAATACTTGCGCACCCTATGTGCACATTACTATGTGTGTTCTCACCATGCAAGGATAAATTCAGCGTGTGCATCCACAACTAATATTCTTCCACGTGGTGCAAAATTTACCGCGTACACTTGCACGCCAACGGCTTCCCCTGGATGCTCCGTGACTTGAATTTTGGTCACTTTGAAGTTACTCTTCTGTCAATATTTTCTTCAACTGAACCCCTCTGGCCCATTTAGGCTCAGTGTTGAAACTGAAGCTCTGATACCAATTTGTAACGTTCCCCTGGCCACCCACAGGCCGGGGGATGCCACTCCAGAGAAATCTCTCATGCTCTGACACCAGTTGGTAACATCCCCAGCCTTATACAGGCTGGGCCATGCTACTCTAGGGAATGGTTTCGTTCTCTTACTGCGGAACATACAATAACATACCCGGTAATCTACTGAGCTATGCCACATAAGTTTTCTCTTCAAACTGTATGCAACTTAAACATATACATACAACACTCTTGCAGAAGCTTTACATATAAAAATAAAAAACAATTACATTCTGTAATACACGACTTTATACTGAAATAACAATAACCACATATATGCAACATATACTCAGAAATACCCATAACATACAAGCAATTATAATCAAATATATGATAACCTGTAACATAAAAATGTAATTAAGAATGAAACATATAGTTTTATCATACGATTGGTACTTATCTTGGAAATTTTGTCACCAACTGCGTATAGACCGTCCATGAACCTCCCATCCTTAGACTACATTGTTCATCACTCTCAACAGTGAGTCACCCCCGAGCTGGGACTGAACTCCACCTGGGTAAAGGATTCCTAACCAGGCTAAGGCTCATGGACAACAGGAAAGACTCTGTCTCAGGTGCTCACTCAACTAACAACCTACAACCTCTCACATGCTTGTGCCACCCAAGGAAGTGTGCCCCTTCTCTGCTCAACAGTCCCTCGGCTGCCCCACTTCCCTT
>SNQJ01S0023329.1:39706-57628 GCA_010110895.2 Picea sitchensis | reverse complement strand
AATTTTCCTGAAACAGTCTAAATGTGCTTTTGGCGCCTCAGAAGTAGAATACTTGGGTCATCTGGTTGGAAAAGATGGCATCAGGGTGGATCCTAAAAAGATTGAAGCTATGCAAGACTGGCCTCAACCAAATACTCTTAAGAGATTGCATGGATTTGTGGGCTTAACATGGTATTATCACAATTTTGTTAAGAATTATGGGAATATTGCAGCACCTCTCACTACTCTCCTAAAAAAGAACTCTTTCACCTGGACTTCAGTCGGTGCTCAATCTTTTCAAACCTTGAAGATGGCCATGTGCACCACTCCAGTCCTCACCCTTCCCGATTTCACAAAGACCTTTGTGTTGGAATGTGATGCCTCAGGGAAAGGAATTGGTGTTTTCCTGATGCAAGAGGGCCAACCTTTGGCCTTTACTAGCAAGCAACTATCTGAAATAAATCTAGGCAAATCCATCTATGAAAAGGAAATGTTGTCTATTCTACATGCCGTTGATCTTTGGTGCCCTTATCTATTGGGGCAATGTTTCCAAATTAAGACAGACCATCAAAGCCTCAAGTATTTTCTGGAACAACACATTTCCTCCCTAGAACAACAAAAATAGGTGACTAAACTCTTTGGATATGATTATGAGATCATTTACAAGAAAGGAAAAGACAATGTGGTTGTAGATGCACTTTCCTGAAAATATGAAGATGAAGGATCCCTTTTTTTTCTTTCATTCATTGTACCAGATTGGCTCCAAGTTGTTCGTCGGGAATGGCTACAAGATCCTAAAAGTTCACAGTTGATCCAACAATTGTAGTCCAATGCTCCAGCTTCCCCAACGTACTCTTGGCTCCATGATGAATTTCGATACAAAGCCCGTTTGTATTTAAGTAAACAATCCAAGCTTAAATCCACGATACTTTCTGAGCTTCATGCTACACCCATAGAAGGGCACTCCGAGTTCACCAAAACCTATGACAGAGTCAAAAATTCCTTTTTCTGGGATGCTATGAAATAGGTCATTCGTAATTTTGTAGTTGAATGTGATGTGTGTCAATGCAACAAGGGAGAAATAGTCAAATCTTCAGGCACACTACAACCACTGTCGATTCCACCTGTTATTTGGAACGATATCTCTATGGATTTTATTACCGGCTTACCCAAATAGGGAAATAAATTTGTCATCATGGTGGTTGTTAATCGCCTTTCAAAGTATGCTCATTTTTGCGCCCTTCAACACCCGTTTACAACATCCACGGTGGCTCAAATTTTCATGGATCAGGCCTTCAAGCTTCATGGCATGCCACACTCTATTGTTTCTGATCACGACCCAACTTCCACAAGCAATTTTTGGCAAGAAATGTTCAAGATAAAAGGCACTGAATTGCATCTCAGCACAACTTATCATCCCCAAACTGATGGCCAAACGAAAGTTGTCAACAAGTGTTTAAAAACATATTTGAGGTGCTTTGCCTCGGAAAAGAAAAATCAATGGGCTCAATGGTTACCCCTAGTTGAATGGTGGTACAACACTTCATACCATATAGCTACATGCATGACTCCTTTTGAAGCGGTATATGGACATAATCCACCTTTAGTTCTCTCATACTTATCGGGTGCCTCGAAGGTCCAAGCGGTTGACCTAACACTTACAACTCGAGAGGCTATTCTCTGTACCCTCAAAGAGAATTTGGTCATGGAACAAAATCTCATGAAGCAACAAGCAGATCAAGGTCCCTTTGAACATCAATTTGCAGAAGGGGATCAGGTGTTTCTTCGATTGCAACCTTACAAGCAAACTTCCCTCAAGGTCGAGCATTGTCAGAAGCTAGTGCCCAAATTTTATGGTCCTTATACCATTCTCAAGCGTGTGGGACAAGTATCCTATCAGTTAGCTTTTCCCAACCATTCAAAGCTACATCCTATTTTTCATGTTTCATGCTTAAAGAAGGTGATTGGAGCTAAGTTCCAAATTCAAACCAACCTTCTAGAGTTAGCTGAAGAAGGATCCATTTGGCTACAACTAGAAGCAGTTTTGGACCAGCCTGAGCATCGCCTATGTCATAGAACCATCAAGGAAGTGCTAGTCCAGTGGAAAGATACAACTCCAACAGACACCACTTGGGAACCAGCTACCATTTTGCAACAATTTCCTCATCTCAATCCTTGAGGACAAGGTTGTTTTTAATGGGGCGGACATGTTAGGGTCCTAACCCGCACATAGGTAGAACAATATATTCAGATGTAATAAAGGTCAATATTAATACAACCTTTCAATAAAATAGAATAAGGCGGATGTAAGAAGACCTAATAGAAGCTTCCTCTTCTAGAAGGTTCTTCCTCTAGATGCTTCTTTTTAGTATAAATAGGAGTCAAGGGTATGAGAACCCTAGCTTGGATATTATTGTAATAGTGCTATGCTCAACTGGAGGTTCCCCCTCAAAGAGGCCCGTGAACATTGCTTCCATATTCAAAGCGTTATTTCTGTTATTATTTTCATATCATTTTAGTTTTATTATGGTGAATGTTCTGGTTATATTGTTGTTATTCTGCCATTACTAGAATTTTATTTATGTTCTACATACATTTTATATCTTGTATATTAAATGCTCCAATCTAACCAGGTAAACAAACCAAAAAAGTCTATGGAAACATGCTCGGATATGGTGAAATGGATGTCTCAAGGATAACAGACTACCTGAGTGAAAATGGTCATGGAATCATTGACTGGATAACTGAGTGATGGAAGGAATGACCATGAAACTCATCGTGAAAGTGATGGTCAGAATGATGGTCAAGCTGCTGGTAAGAATCCCCGTGAAAAGTGATTAAATGAGCTAAGTCCCCCACGATATGAATGCATATCCCCAACTTGACACTTGTCATATCGGAAGTTACTTTGGTCCACTTGTCCCCAACTTTAGAACTTAGGATAAAATAATTATCCATACTTTATGCTTTAGGAAATATTAATATAGCATTCCCTTGAGTTTTGGCCCTCCCTTTCCCTAACTGGTGAAGGTCAGTCCCCCATCTCTTTTATCATGGTCGGTCTGGGTGCAACGATTTATTTTATATTAATCATGAGACATGTACAAAATAGGCGCACTGGCCTTTAACATATACGCGCTCTGGCCTAATACCAAAACTTAAGCATCCCAGCTTATAATAACTAGCTCACCAGGCTATAACACATATCATATACACTAGGCTCATTGTCCTCCATACTGTGCACACTTTGGTTACTTCCAGTATCCGGGAATGTGCATACTACATCATTTTACTGCGCAATTCATGCACGCACTATGCCAGATGGAGTGCACTACAAAATGATGTCAAAACAACTCACCATATTAAGTACACTTATATTGCATTTACAATTGGGTTCGACCAAGGGATATTACAGTTGGTATGGATTTTTGGTTTTCATTGATGTCAACCATTGGAGAGTGATATTATAGATTGAATTCAACCCTTAGTGATTGATTAAAACCCTTGGATAAAGTCTGATAGCGAATTTCGGGAGCACAAAGGTTTGGGTAATGGACCCAAGGTTGTTTGATGTATAATGGTATGCATTTTAATATATTTTAAGGTAATACTATTCTATATGGATAGTACATGTCATTCCATTTCTGGTGGTATGTGGAACGTCACATAACTTCTCACTGTTAGAGAGTTATGGCCATAAGAAGTTGGAGAACCCAGGTTTGGGTAATGGACCCAAATTTGTTTGATGTATAATGGTATGAGTTTTGATGTATTTACAGGTAAAAATATTCTATATGGATAGTACATTTCATGCCATTTATGGTGGTATGTAGAATGTCACATAACTCCTCATGGTTTGAGAGTTATGGCCTTACGAAGTTGGAGGACCCTCATATGTCATTTGACAGTGGGCAGCGTAGGAACTCCGAGCAAACTAACTGTGAAAGCTAAAAAGTCGGCTGGAGCATTTTCTTCCCTTGGAATGAAAGAGATGTTAAAATCCAATAAGAAATTATCCACTAGGTCCCATACCACGTTCCTGTAATTCTTGAGTCGAGGATGCTTGGCCTGATAAACGTTTTTGACCTGCTGGACAATCAATTCTGCATCTCCAAACACAACCATCTCCCTTATTCCCATTCCTTGTGCAGCCCTTATACCCAGAACAAGAGCTTCATACTCTGCCACATTATTGGTGACTTCGAACTCCAGCTTGTATGACAGGGATATGGTTTCTTGACAAGGGTACACGAGTACTACCCCGACACCTGCACCCATACTGGAAGAAGCTCCATCAAAGAACATCTTCCAAACAGAGGTGGTTGGAGGAAGCATCTCCTGATTGAGAATGGGTTGTTTTCTGATTTTCAAAGGGGCCTCAGGAGTCTCACTGACCTGTAACAAGCTAGACCCTAAGTCAGTGTCAAGTGCAAAAATGGGGTGATTAGTGGGGTTCACTTCGTCACTGACTATGTAGGCTAGCTGGGCTTCTCTGTACAATCTCCTATGTTCCCCTCCAAAGACTGGAATGGTGGCATATGTGAGATCCATCTGTAATGTCCCTCCAAGTCTCTTAATCCAAGACCTTGACAACAACATGCCAAACTTGGGGGGAACATCAGCTACCACAATATCCATGACCATACTCTTCATGGGCAACTGAAACAAATAAACTACCAGGTCCTTGATGACTCCCAAACATTGCACTCTCCTGGAATCAAAAGAATAGAGGTCATGATAGGCTCGGGTGACTTCCAGTCCTAATTCTTCCATGACAGTTTTGGGCATGAGGTTGTGGGAGGCCCCTGAATCCATCAAGAAGTTGTGCAACACTTTGTCACGTATGTTCAGGGAGGTGTAGAAGGGAGGGGATGAATCATCTCTGTCTTCTACCATGGGGCCTAGGACAACTGCTGGCCTTTCATCTTGGAGGTTTATGGAGTCTGTGGGAGGGCATGAGCCTTCAGATTTTAAAATCTCAGAGAAGCATTTTTTGAATTCTTCATGTTTGATTAGCTCGGTGAGGGGCACAGGGATTCTGAACTTTTGAATCTCATGCTCGAAATTAAAGGAAGATGTAAGCTTTGGAATTTCTCTTATTTCAGGAACATGATTGTGGACAATGGGAGAGAGGGGTTGAGACTTCTTACCTCTATGAGCGTCTGCTACTTCATTAGAAGATTTCTCTGTTCTAGTGGGCCGCTCAGGAACGTCAGGTACTGCTGCCTTTTTGTCGGACCTTAGGTTATACCTACCTTGGCCACTGCTAACCTTGTCTCCCTTGCTCAATTCATTTAGCTGATTGTTCATGAGAGACTCCTCGTATGCTGATTGAGTCAGATGAGGAAAAGGAGGAGTGTCTTCTAAGCAGTGGATTTTAGGATCAAGCTCATCTGTTTCTTTTTCTTCCTCGTCATTCACCAAATTGTTCTGGAAAGGGGGATGAATTCTTTGGTCTTCCCTGTCTCTTCCCCTTTCTCTGTGCATAGTTGGAGGAGCAAAATTATTTGTCCTTCTGAAACCCCCTTTGTTCTCAATGTTCTGAGGGCCCTTATATGCTTGCTTCCTTTCCACCTTCAGTCTCTCCATATCTTCAGACAGAAACTTCATCACCTGGGTCAGCTCATTCACTTGAGTGTGGGGCAACGATAGGCCAGAAGTTGAGGCCTCAGAATTTCCCTTTCTTCTGTCTACGTCAGCCTTGTTCCTCAGTCTGTCAGCTGCTAGTATGTTGGATTCCACCTCTATGGACGCATCTTGCATTTGTGCTAAGGAGGTGGCTCTTCTTTCTCTCAATAAAAGGTAGAACTCAGGGTCAAATGCACCAGCATAGGAAATTTGGGCAGAGGCTTCTGAGGGCTTTATCTCTGCAGGAATCTTGTTATACATTTTATTGAATCTTTTGGAGAAGTCAGAGACAGACTCTCCTTCCATTTTCTTCAGGGACCCAAACTCTGTCATGTAATACATGTAATCCTTCCTATCTCCCCACTGCCTCAGGAAAACACTGTCCAGTGCTTCAATTCCAGCAATAGATCCAGGGGCCAATCCTCTAAACCATTTCCTCACCTTGCCATCCAGGCTATGGACAAAGACTCTCATCCAGACATCTTCATTTTCAATGTTTAGGTTGTCTGCATAACTGTAGAAAGAAGCCATATTCTCTTCTGCAGTTATGTCTCCTTCCCCAGTGAACTTGGGTATGTATTTTAAATAGTCTCCAGCAGGGAGAGGATTCATGGGATGGGGTAGGATTAAAGCCGCATATCTAACAACGACTATGGCATCCATTCTATTCGGAGGGGGATTAGCACCAGCCATAGGGATACTAGGTGGAGGAGAACTTGGAGGAGAAGGAGTTCGTGAAGGGGCTACTGGGAATGAGTCTCGGAGTGGAGTGGGAAACAAAAGAGGGTTCATGGAGAAGGCCAATGAGCTCAAGTCGGCCGAATCTCTTCTTTGTGCAGGAGTGGGGAAATATTCTATAGTTCCGGGTCTACACCAAGGAACAATTTTAGAGGAGAGGGGAGTGACAAGGATTTCTCCCTCCAATCCCAGACCAAGAGGGGAAAAATCAACAGGAACACTCCCAAAATTCAAGAAATGAGAAACCTCTGAGGGAGGTCTATTAAGAAACTGAGGAGGTGGAAAAGGAGTTCTCATAGAAGGGGATGGTGTATTACCTGATTCGGCAATGGAAACTTCTTTCGTAGAGATCTTTCCTCTTCTTCGAACTGCCTTGGGGTCAGCTTCTGGTGTAGCTAAAGGCAAGCGTGGATGAGACCGCATGTGTCTGCCTCTGAAAGCCACAGTTGATAGAGCAGGTTCCTCCCAATGGAGTCGTCACAATGGAGTCACCAGGTGCACAGTAGCAATCTTCAAGTTTTGATTTCTGATGCACCTTCAGAATCAGTTGATCGTTGTCGTTCAATCCCGTGGAAAATATTCAACTTCGTCCCTGACAATGGCGCCAGAAATGTTGGCGTCATAAGTCACTCCTGGATTGCTTGCAGGAGATGAGCCTGACACCCATCAGTTTAATGTCACGATTTTTTTATAAAAGGGTGATCAAATGGAAGTAAACTCGGAACAATATCATCTCAACTCTGAAACTAGGCCAGGTATGCATGGACGAGTGAGGTCTTGATAAACTTCAAACAGTGAGTTGTATTAAGGGTGAGTACGGGGAAGACTTGTATGAGAAGAGTGCAGGGGACTGTTATAAACATCAAGTTTCTAACAGACTATGAGAGAAAGCATCCAAAGGCAAGATCTTCTTACACCCAAATGCAGGAAACCAGAGAAGACAGTAATGCAACAAAAAATCATTTATCATAACATAACTGTGCTAATCCATGCGAAGCATTCGATCATGAACCCTCTGGTATTAGACGAAAACACAGATGGAAAGGAGAACTGTTTTTTATAAAACAAGAAATCTCAAACATAGATGCATAACCGGGAAACCAGAATGATTGTTGAAACTTTACAGTCGGAAGCTTCACTCTACCATCGATAGATACAAAAATGGCGAAAACGCCTTCATATACTCAAACGAGCAACAACAACAAAATCGAGACGTTGCATTAAAATATTTGCATCTGCATGGCTTTTGACAATCTGCAACTGCAATCTTTGAATGGTCGTGCAATTTATGGCAGACGCGATCGATCTTCTGACAGTTTAATCGGCGAAACGACGTGCCTTTAATTCATTGCCGGACTTTCCCATTATGGCGGAGACGATGTCTAACCACCTCCAACCGCCTCAATAACTACTTCATGGGGATTGAGGACGACCCGACTAGCTCAACACTTCGGGACGTGGAAGACTCCTCGCGTTGCCACCTGGAATAACTGAATGGCTTGACGAATAGGCGTGGAGGCTAGCGCGAAAGATAGGGCGCATGACAGGAGTAGTGGCATCGGACTATGAGGGCATGAAAGAAGTGGCGAGGTGTGAGAAGGGCGATAGAGGAAGACATATGGTGGAAGACAACAGGTGGAGAGGGGCAGGAGACGAGATATAATGGGCTTGCTTTTTAGAGAGCAACTGTAATGGAAAGGAGCGGGACACATGGAAAGTGACGAGTGGATGATGAGAAGGAAGAAGGACCATGTGGACTCGAAGAGAGAATATGGATAGATGTCAGATGATGAGGAGAGGTCTAAGGGGTGCGAGCCTCATCGCACAGCCAGGAAGAGAGCAGATGGCAGAGAAGATTATATGACGGGGAAGGTGGCCCACGCTGGCTAAGAACAGGGCAGCTGAGAAGGCTGGGATCATCCAAGCACCGTTGATCCAAGCACGCTGATCTTATACGTCGAAAAACTGCGAACCCAATTCCAGACCCCCCCCCCTCCGCTTAAAGGTAGAAAGGCGGTGGGGGTCCGGAATTGCCTTGATCGTCGTTGATCTGGGTGCTTCGATCGAGACTGTTAAAGAGATGCGCCTCTGATTCCGGACCCCCCCCTCCACTTAAAGGTAGAAAGGTGGAGGGGGTCCAGAATCCCATATGCACCGTTGATCCGGGCGCGCGAATCGCTGCCGCTCGGAATTGTTCGTCGCTTACCAAGGGCGCATTAGCATTCAAAACTTAGGACAAGTGGGTTTTTAACCCGTTCTTTTGCATTCTAACCCCCTTACAAGAAATATCACTAACATTTGGCTCCATTGGGGATAGATTCGTCCGTGTGATGCTCTAAGAACACTTTTGCATATTCAGTGCCTTGCTGTTATAGGATAAGTCCGTAGGTGCGGACACTAACCGACCTCCCTAGATCCACCTGGTATCNGAATCGTTGCCGCTCGGACTTGTTCGTCGCTTACCAAGGGCGCATTAGCATTCAAAACTTAGGACAAGTGGGTTTTTAACCCGTTCTTTTGCATTCTAACCCCCTTACAAGAAATATCACTAACATTTGGCTCCATGGGGGATAGAGTCATCCCTGTGATGCTGTAAGAACACTTTTGCATATTCAGTGCCTTGTTGTTGGGCTATGGATTCATTTATTAGGATGAAAAAAAAAACAATATTTACAAAACAAAACAAAAAGAGCCGACTGTGGCTCACAGAAAACATTTTTTTAAGAAATGCCCATTCACTTGTCTGCCAAAATCTTCCTTGCCTTCCATATCCTGCAACCTGTAAGTGTTGTTTGAAAATACTTCAAGGATCTTCAAAGGCCCGAACCAGAGGGCATCGAATTTACTGTGTTTTCCCTTTTCCTGCCTGGGTGCATCCCATTTGAACACCAGATCACCCTGCTCGAACTCCTTCCTTTTGCTCTTCATGTCAAAAGCCTCCTTGATCTTCTGCTGATGATTGTAGGCCCTATTCATGACCTATTCTCTGATTTGGTGCACTTCCACCATCTGATGAATCCTTCTAACCACATGGTTAGGTTCTCCTTCAAAGTCTTGGAGGAAATTTGCCACAGATAAGGCGAGCTGAGTAGGGAAAACAACCTCTATTCCATAAACAAGTTGGAAAGGTGAGACACACAAGGATTTCTTTGTTGTCGCCCGATCAACCCTTTTATTGTCCTCCAGTAGCTTCTTGATAAGATTGATCAGACTTTTATTGGAGGACTTTGCCAGTCCGTTTCCTTGAGGGTAGTAGGGAGTAGAGTGAATCAGTGAAATCTCAAACTGTTCACAGAACTTGACTAGAGGCTCAGACCTGAAGGGGGTGGCGTTGTCAGTGACAATCTTGCTAGGGCAGCCAAATCTTGCTATGATATCTTCCAGGAAGCTGATAGGGATTTGAGATGCTACTTTCCTGAGAATTTATGGCATTTAATGCAAGCCTTGATTTCTCTACAGACATCAGGAAATAAGGGGGCCAGTAATATCCAGCTCGAAGGATCCTGTGAGCTGTAGTCTTCCAAAAATGATGGCCTCCACAGAGACCGCTATGGAAATCGAACATAACCTTCTAGGCTTGATGCGGGTCCAGGCACCTTAGTAATACCCCCAGAGGGTCTTTCCAATACAAGGCTTGGTCAATGAGGCAATATCTAACCGCTTTGAGCTTTAAGGCCCTGGCCTTATTTTTTCCCAATCCATCAGGGGGCTTTAATTCTTGCAGAAAGTACAGGATATCCTTGTACCAGGGACATGATGCTAATGATAGGGAACCCTGGGAATGCTGGTTGGATGGATCAGCTTGCCCATTGATGAAGTTAATTCCCAAGGCCTTGCAATTGGATTCAGCTAGCAACTTGGCCAAACCCTGTCCCTTTATCAACTTGGTGGGCTTAATCTCCAGATCGAACTCTAGGATTTTGGCAATCCACTTACCTCTTCTTCCGTCTATGTCAGGCTGTATACGAATGTCCTTCACAGAGGTTGAAGGGACATACACAGTGATCTTTGAATTCAAGACATAGAATCTGAAATCTTTGAGAGCTTTCACCAATGCATAGGCCTGCTTCTCCATGATCTCGTATCGGAGTTCTGCATCTCTCAATGCCTTGCTAAAGAAAGCAATAGGTTGCTCTCTCCCTTGATCATTTTTCTGCAACAAGACTGCTCCTACTGTATCACAGGAAGCAAATGAAAAAATCAGGAAATCTTTAGAATAATCAGGACTGATAAGCACAGGTGCCTCAGTCAACGCCTTCTTTATTTGGACAAAAGATTCCCTGGGTTCAGCAGTCCACTTCACTTCATTTCCCTTCCTGAGCATGGCTGTGATGTGTTTCACCAACTCAACAAAATTTGAAACAAATCTCCTCAGAAAATTAATCTTCCCCAAAAATGCCTGAACCTCTTTCTTAGATCTGGGAAGTGATAGGGTCTGAATTGCTTCCACCCTGCTAGGATGAATTCTCACCCCCTCTGCTGATACTATATGGCCTAATAGTTTTCCCTCCTGCATGGAAAACAACGATTTATTGGGGTTTAAATATATTCCATACCTTCGACACTTCCGTAAAACCTTCTTCAGGTGGCAGAGGTGCTCTTTATCAGTCTTGGAAAAGACTGTTATGTCATCTAGGTAAATCACCACAAACCCATCCTTTTCCCCGATGAAGGCTATGTCCATGGCTCGCTGGAATGTGGCTCCTGCATTCATCAACCCAAATGGCATTTTGGCATACATGAATGTTCCCCAAGGAGTGGTGAATGTTGTCTTTTCTCGGTCCTCGGGCATGAATGATATCTGATTGTATCCAGAGAAGCCATCAATCATGGATATTCTGGACCCACCGGTGACCTTCTGCAATATATGCTTCATGTTGGGCAGGGGATAATTATCTTTCCTTGAGCTCCTGTTTAGGTTCCTGAAATCGACACAGAGTCTGATTTCGCCACTTTTCTTCCTCACAGGGACCAAGTTGGCCACCATATTGGAATATCGCAAGGGGACAATGATTTGGGCATCTAGCAGCTTCTTCACTTGTTTCTCCATGACAGGAAGCAAAATGGGATTTATCTACCTCAGTTTCTGCTTGAATGGCTTAGCCTCTTCTTTCAGTGGGATCTTGTGCTCAATGACTGATCCGGGGGCCAATCCTCTAAACCATTTCCTCACCTCGCCATCCAGGCTATGGACAAAGACTCTCATCCATACATCTTAATTTTCAATGTTTAGGTTGTCTTCATAACTGTAGAAAGAAGCCAGATTCTCTTCTGCAGTTATGTCTCCTTCCCCAGTGAACTTGGGCATGTATTTTAAATAGTCTCCAGTAGGGAGAGGATTCATGGGATGGGGTAGGATTAAAGGCGCATATCTAGCAAGGACTATGGCATCCATTCTATTCAGAGGGGGATTAGCACCAACCATAGGGATATTAGGTGGAGGAGAACTTGGAGGAGAAGGAGTTCGTGAAGGGGCTACTGGGAATGAGTCTCGTAGTGGAGTGGGAAACAAAAGAGGGTTCATGGAGAAGGCCAATGAGCTCAAGTCAGTCGGAGGTCTTCTTTGTGCAGGAGTGGGGAAATCTTCTGTAGTTCTGGGTCTACGCCAAGGAACAACTTCAGAGGAGAGGGGAGTGACAAGGATTTCTCCCTCCAATCCCAGACCAGGAGGGGAAAACTCAGCAAGAACACTCCCAAAATTCAAGAAATGAGAAACCTCTGAGGGAGGTCTATTAAGAAACTGAGGAGGTGGAAAAGGATTTCTCACAGAAGGGGATGGCGTATTACCTGATTCGACAATGGAAACTTCTTTCGCAGAGCTCTTTCCTCTTCTTTGAACTGCCTCGGGGTCAGCTTCCGGTGTAGCTAAAGGCAAGTGTGGATTAGACCGCGTGTGTCTGCCTCTAAAAGCCACAGTTGATAGAGAAGGTTCCTCCCAGCGGAGTCGTCACAATGGAGTCGCCAGGTGCACAGTAGCAATCTTCAAGTTCTGATTTCTGATGCACCCTCAGAATCAGTTGATCGTTGTCGTTCAATCCCGTGGAAAATATTCAACTTCGTCCCCAGCCACGGTGCCAGAAATGTTGGCATCAGAAGTCACTCCTGGATTGCTTGCAGGAGATGAGCCTGACACGCATCAGTTTAATGTCACGTTTTGTTTATAAAAGGGTGATCAAATGGAAGTAAACTCGGAACAATATCGTCTCAACTCTGAAACTAGGCCAGGTATGCATGGACGAGTGAGGTCTTGATAAACTTCAAACAATGAGTTGTATTAAGGGTGAGTAGGGGGAAGACTTGTATGAGAAGAGTGCAGGGGACTGTTATAAACATCAGGTTTCTAACAGACTGTGAGAGAAAGCATCCAAAGGCAAGATCTTCTTACACCCAAATGCAGGAAACCAGAGAAGACAGTAATGCAACAGCAAATCATTTATCATAACATAACTCTGCTAATCCATGCGAAGCATCCGACCATGAACCCTCTAGTATTAGATGAAAACACAGATGGAAAGGATAACTATTCTTTATAAAACAAGAAATCTCAAACATAGATGCATAACCGAGAAACCAGAATGATTGTTGAAACTTTATAGTCGGGAGCTTCGCTCTACCATCGATAGATACGAAAATGGCGAAAACGCCTTCATATACTCAAACGAGCAACGACAACAAAATCGAGACGTTGCATTAAAATATTTGCATCTGCATGGCTTCTGACAATCTGCAACTGCAATCTTTGAATGGACGTGCAACTTATGGCAGACGCGATCGATCTTCTGACAGTTTAATCGGCGAAACGACGTGCCTTTAATTCATTGTCAGACTTTCCCATTATCGCGGAGACGATGTCTAACCACCTCCAATCGCCTCAATAACTGCTTCATGGGGATTGAGGACGACCCGACCAGCTCAGCACTTCGGGAGGTGGAAGACTCCTCGTGCTGCCACCTGGAATAACTGAATGGCTTGACGAATAGGTGTGGAGGCCAGCGCAAAGGATGGGGCGCATGACAGGAGTGGTGGCATCGGACTATGAGGGCGTGAAAGAAGTGGCGATGTGTGAGAAGGGCGACAGAGGAAGACATATGGTGGAAGACAACAGGTGGAGAGGGGCAGGAGACGAGATATAATGGGCTTGCTCTTTAGCGAGAAACTGTCGTGGAAAGGAGCGGGACACATGGAAAGTGACGAGTGGATGATGAGAAGGAAGAAGGACCATGCGGACCCGAAGAGAGAATATGGACAGATGTCAGATGAGGAGGAGAGGTCTAAAGGGCGCGAGCCTCATTGCACGGCTAGGAAGAGAGCAGATGGCAGAGAAGATTATATGACGGGGAAGGGGGCCCACACTGGCTAAGAACAGGGCAGCTGAGAAGGCTGGGATCGTCCATGCACCGTTGATCCGGGCACGCTGATCTTAGCCGTCGGAAAGCTACATGCCCAATTACGAACCCCCCCCCTATTCTTAAAGGTAGAAAGGCGGTGGCAGTCCGGAATTGCCTTTATCGCCGTTGATCTGGGCGCTTCGATCGGGACCGTTAAAGAGTTGCACCCATGATTCTGGACCCCCCCCTCCTCTTAAAGGTAGAAAGGCGGGGGGGGTCTGGAATCCCATATGCACCGTTGATCCGGGAGCGTGAATCGCTGCCGCTCGGACTTGTTCGTCGCTTACCAAGAGCGCATTTGCATTCAAAACTTAGGACAAGTGGGTTTTTAACCCATTCTTTTCCATTCTAACCCCCTTACAAGAAATATCACTAACATTTGGCTCCATGGGGGATAGAGTCATCCCTGTGATGCTCTAAGAACACTTTTGCATATTCAGTGCCTTGTTGTTGGGCTATGGATTCATTTATTAGGTTGAAAACAAAAACAATATTTACAAAACAAAACAAAAAGAGCCGACTGTGGCTCACAGAAAACATTTTTTTAAGAAATGCCCATTCACTGGGCTGCCAAAAAATTCCTTTCCTTCCAGATCCTGCAACCTGTAAGTGTTGTTTGAAAATACTTCAAGGATCTTGAAAGGCTTGAACCAAAGGGCATCGAATTTACTGTGTTTTCCCTTTTCCTGCCTGGGTGCATCCCATTTGAGCACCAGATCACCCTGCTCGAACTCCTTCTTTTTTCTCTTCATGTCAAAAGCCTGCTTGATCTTCTACTGATGATTGTAGGCCCTATTCATGACCTATTCTCTGATTTACTGCACTTCCACCATCTGATGAATCCTTCTGACCACATGGTTAGGTTATCCTTCAAAGTCTTGGAGGAACTTCGCCACAGATAAGGCGAGATGAGTAGGGAAAACAACCTCTATTCCATAAACAAGTTGGAAAGGTGATATGCCCAAGGATTTCCTTGTTGTCAAGCGATCAGCCCTTTTATTTTCCTCCAGTAGCTTCTTGATAAGCTTGATCAGACTTTTATTGGAGGACTCTGCCAGTCTGTTTCCTTGAGGGTAGTAGGGAGTAGAGTGAATCAGTGAAATCTCAAACAGTTCACATAACTTGACTAGAGGATCAGACCTGAAGGGGGCGGCGTTGTCAGTGATAATCTTGCTGGGGCAGCCAAATATTGCTATGATATCTTCCAGGAAGCTGATAATCACTTTGTGAGAAGTGCTTCTGGTGGGGATAGCTTCTATCCATTTGGTGAAATAGTCGGTCGCAGTCAGAATCCATCGGTGCTGGCCACTTGAGGGAGGATGAATTTCCCCGATGAAGTCCAATCCCCACTGCTGAAAGGGTGCCAAGACTATCATAGGCTTTAATGGCAGGGATTTGAGCTGCTTCTTTCCTGAGAATTTCTGGCATTTAATGCAAGCCCTGATTTCTCTAAACCATTTCCTCACCTCGCCATCCAGGCTATGGACAAAGACTCTCATCCAAACATCTTCATTTTCAATGTTTAGGTTGTCTGCATAACTGAAGAAAGAAGCCAGATGCTCTTCTGCAGTTATGTCTCCTTCCCCAATGAACTTGGGCATGTATTTTAAATAGTCTCCAGCAGGGAGAGGATTCATGGGATGGGGTAGGATTAAAGGCGCATATCTAGCAACGACTAAGGAATCCATTCTATTCGGAGGGGGATTAGCACCAACCATAGGGATATTAGGTGGAGGAGAACTTGGAGGAGAAGGAGTTCGTGAAGGGGCTACTGGGAATGAGTCTCGAAGTGGAGTGGGAAACAAAAGAGGGTTCATGGAGAAGGCCAATGAGCTCAAGTCAGCTGGAGCTCTTCTTTGTGCAGGAGTGGGGAAATCTTCTGTTGTTCCGGGTCTATGCCAAGGAACAACTTCAGAGGAGAGGGGAGTGAAAAGGATTTCTCCCTCCAATCCCAGACTAGGAGGGGAAAACTCAGCAGGAACACTCCCAAAATTCAAGAAACGAGAAACCTCTGAGGGAGGTCTATTAAGAAACTGAGGAGGTGGAAAAGGAGTTCTCACAGAAGTGGATGGCGTATTACCTGATTCGGCAATGGAAACTTCTTTCGCAGAGCTCTTCCCTCTTCTTCGAACTGCCTTGGGGTCAGCTTCTGGTGTAGCTAAAGGCAAGTGTGGATGAGACCGCGTGTGTCTCCCTCTGAACGCCACAGTTTATAGAGCAGGTTCCTCCCAGCGGAGTCGTCACAATGGAGTTGCCAGGTGCACAGTAGAATTATTCAAGTTCTGATTTCTTATGCACCTTCAGAATCAGTTGATCGTTGTCCTTCAATCCCATGGAAAATATTCAACTTCATCCCCGGCAACGGCACCAGAAATGTTGGCGTCAGAAATCACTCTTGGATTGCTTGCAGGAGCTGAGCCTGACACCCATCAGTTTAATGTCATGATTTGTTTATAAAAGGGTGATCAAATGGAAGTAAACTCGGAACAATATCGTCTCAACTCTGAAACTAGGCCAGGTATGCATGGACGAGTGAGGTCTTGATAAAATTCAAACAGTGAGTTGTATTAAGGGTGAGTAGGGGGAAGACTTGTATGAGAAGAGTGTAGGGGACTGTTATAAACATCAGGTTTCTAACAGACTGTGAGAGAAATCATCCAAAGGAAAGATCTTCTTACACCCAAATGCAGGAAACCAGAGAAGACAGTAATGCAACAACAAATCATTTATCATAACATAACTGTGCTAATCCATGCGAAGCATTTGATCATGAACCCTCTGGTATTAGACGAAAACACAGATGGAAAGGAGAACTCTTTGTTATAAAACAGGAAATCTCAAACACAGATGCATAACCGGGAAACCAGAATGATTGTTGAAACTTTACAGTCGGGAGCTTCACCCTACCATCGATAGATACAAAAATGGCGAAAACACCTTCATATACTCAAATGAGCAACAACAACAAAATCGAGACATTGCATTAAAAGATTTGCGTCTGCATGGCTTCTGACAATCTGCAACTGCAATATTTGAATGGTCGTGAAACTTATGGCAGATGTGATCGATCTTTTGACAGTTTAATCGGCGAAACGACGTGCCTTTAATTCATTGATGGACTTTCCCATTATGGCGGAGATGATATTTAACCACCTCCAACCGCCTCAATAACTGCTTCATGGGGATTGAGGATGACCCGACCAGCTCAGCACTTCGGGACGTGGAAGACTCCTCGCGCTGCCACCTGGAATAACTGAATGGCTTGACGAATAGGCGTGGAGGCTAGCGCAAAGGATGGGGCGCATGACAGGAGTGGTGGCGTCAGACTATGAGGGCGTGAAAGAAGTGGCGAGGTGTGAGAAGGGTGACAAAGGAAGACATATGGCGGAAGACAACAGGCGGAGAGGGGTAGGAGACAAGATATAATGGGCTTTCTTTTTAGCGAGAAACTATCGTGGAAAGGAGTGCGACACATGGCAAGTGACGAGTGGATGATGAGAAGGAAGAAGGACCATACGGACCCAAAGAGAGAATATGGATAGATGTCAGATGATGAGGAGAGGTCTAAAGGGCACGAGCCTCATCACATGGCCAGGAAGAGAGCAGATGGCAGATCAGATTATATGACGGGGAAGGGGGCCCATGCTGGCTAAGAATAGGGCAGCTGAGAAGGCTGGGATTGTCCAAGAACCATTGATCTGGGCACGCTGATCTTAGCTGTCGGAAAGCTGTGCGCCCAATTCCGGACCCCCCCCCCACTCCACTTAAAGGTAGAAAGGCGGTGGGGGTCCGAAATTGCCTTTATCATCGTTGATCTAGGTGCTCCAATTGGGACCGTTAAAGAGATGCACCCCTGATTCTGGACCCCCCCCTCTGCTTAAAGGTAGAAAGGCGAGGGGGTCCAGAATCCCATATGCACTGTTGATCCAGGCGCGCAAATCCCTGCCACTCGGACCTGTTCGTTTCTCACCAAGGGCGCATTAGCATTCAAAACTTAGGACAAGTGGGTTTTTAACCCGTTCTTCTTCATTCTAACCCCCTTACAAGAAATATCACTAAAATTTGGCTCCATGGGGGATAGAGTCGTTCCTATGATTTTCTAAGAACACTTTTGCATATTCAGTGCCTTGTTGTTGGGCTATGGATTCATTTATTAGGCTGAAAACAAAAACAATATTTACAAAACAAA